>BQNB010025886.1:12972-59160 GCA_026074375.1 Tanacetum coccineum
TCATCATTCATCATCATCATTCATCATCATCCTTCATCATCATCATCATTTTCATCTTCATCACCCTCATAGCAATGCTTATTTTTGAACTCTAAGCATTTTAAAGAAAAATAAGCATTACTCTTGAAACATTTTTAGACTTGTGATATCATTCTTCTTACGTGTTGTCTTTTGTTGCCATGACTCAAGCTGTCATTAGGAAACTAGTTACTAATAGTGTCACTACGGCTTTAGAAGCACAAGCTGTAACAATGGCAAATGCTAGTAATCCCAACAGGAACACAGGTCCTACTGGAACTCCTGTAGTAAAAACAGGAAACTATAAAGTGTTCATCAGCTGTCAACCTTTCTAATTAAATGGTACGGAAGGAGAAATTGGTCTTATCCGCTGGTTTGAACGAACCAAATCAGTATTCTCTCGTAGCAGATGTGCTGAAGAAAATAAAGTAATGTTTGCTACTGGTACTCTAACTGACGATGCCTTGTCCTGGTGGAATACATATACCTAGCCTATGGGAGTAGAGCAAGCTAATCAAATCACCTGGACTGAGTTAAAAAGGCTTCTGACGAACAAGTATTGTCCTTGAACTGAGATCAAGAAAATAAAAGATGAATTTTATGGTCTAACTGTAAATTGAAGTGATCTCAAGACTTATATTAGAAGATTCCAAGAATTAGCATTCTTATGTCCAAACATGGTGCCAAATTCTGAGAAACTTATGGAAGCTTTCATCGGGGGACTGCAGCAAAGCATTGAAGGAAACGTTACTGCTTCAAAACCTCAGACTCTGGAAGAACCCACCAACATAGCTCACAGACTAATGGACCAAATAATAAAGCGTAATTCTGTGCAAGAAACTAATGATTACAAACAAAAGCTTGAGGATAAAGGGAACATCGTCAACAACAACAACCATCAGAATAACTACAACAATAACAACTGTAACAATGATTACCACTGATAGCAGAATAGAAGACAAGAAACCTTCAAGATTTATACTGCCACCAACGGATATATTGGAAACCGTCCTTTGTGTGAAAGATGCACCCTACATCAGATAGGTCCTTGTACTGTCAAGTGCCAGACTTGCAACAGAGTAGGTCATCTGACCAAGAACTGCAGAAACAAAACCACTAGAAACAATCTACAAATGGTATCCGTAACTTGTAATGCCTGTGGAAAGAAGGGACATTATGCGAATCGGTGCTCAAAAGCAAACAACAAGGTCACAGGAAAGCATACTTAGAAACAAGCTTGCTTTTGTTCACTTTAGGATTTCTATCCTAGAAACAACTCTCGAGGATATTCAACTCTCATCATAATCTTCTTCAATCTAAAAACCCTAATCATCAAGCTACAATCCTTGTCATTTGTTACTTTTATCCTACTACAAGATACTTAGAATAAGTATCAACTCTTTTTCATATGTAAAGTTCGTATGTAAAGTTATCCATGAAATAATAAAATGATAATTCCGTTACATCTTGTTACCATATTATGTTTTTTTATGCTTAGGTAAACGATTTAGATCATCTTATTGAAATGAATTAAAGCTTCTTCATTTGAATAAAGGAAATTATAAATTCCTGAAACTATGAAATTTATAAATTTCTCAAGTACAAAGGATTGGACGCTTCTTTTTGTAAGTGAAAAATTATAAATAAGTAGGCTTAAGTATATAACATACGTACAAACAAGTTTCCTTCAATCCGTTTGTACAAATACTTTCCTTTTCTTCACTTAAACATTATTATTATTACCTTCATCATCTGTTCATTTCAAAATCTGTATCTCACGTGATTAGCAACTCTCTTACAAATTCATAATCATTCCATGACATTACTCATTCCATGGTCTCCGTATTCTAAAATTCTCTGTTATATTCTGCAACGTAATAACATGGAAACACACAAAATCTGATACAATGTCAAATGATTTCAATACTAAAAGGGTATGAAAATATAGATAAAGACTTTGATAGCAATTCTATTGTGTTTACTTTTAAAGGTTAATAATACACGATTCTTTACGATCACAGTAGCAACAGCAGAAGCATGTAGGACCCATAACCCTGCAGGTTTCATAAATCAAAGTATTTCATTCACCCAGGTTTCTACTAATCTAAAGAAATTCTTTTGCTGTCATCAAGAGTGTTGATCTTGAAAATAAGTAGACGTGTGAAAGGAGGTAATTATAATTATGGTGCGCAACATAATTATAAATGCATCACACACGTGGACTTGTAACCATGATTAGCCTAACTAAAAATCATATAAGCCGGTACTATCAATCTAATCGAATTCAACTTTTAGCTAAATCCTCGGGACGAGATTTCTGTAAGGTGGAGACTTAACAACCCAAGAATTTCATCAAATACAAAAACTTATTTCACTATATCACAATTGTACGGGAAATTTTCGCTTTATTACATTGCTTGTATTGTCCAATGTCTCAGTATGTCAGAACTTAAAGTAGATGAGGCTCACGGAAAAAACCTATCTATGGCCATGAACCTGACGTCAATATGTCAAGCACAAACATCACAATATGTCAAGGCAATAATATCATACCTTATTACACAAAGTACATTATTCCTATAATGTTACCAATCCGCAACGTAATCATAAACGGGCTCTAAACCATTATCATATACCTCTAAACCCTAATCTCATGGAAGGGTTAACCCCTAAAGTGAATGCACAAGCTACTAAAACATATGTACAAGTAATATGATATCTCATTTGAAATATAAAATCTCTTCAAGTCAAAGTACAAATCTCTAAAAAAGCTCAATGTACAGTCAATCGCATGATCTCTATAATAGCCATTTTACCTCCGTTTTCATTCTAATTTCTTCACCACCACTTAAGCAAGATACTACACTCATTCTACAATATATAAACCCTAAATATTCTATTCATAAACTTTCATACATCTTTATGCACTCAAAACCCTAATTCAAAACCCTAAACCCTAAAACCGAGCTAGTTTCTAAACCATGACCTGTTTCTTGGCTTTTATCCATTGTAAACCCAAAACAACACTCAATTAAGTTGTAATAAATTATTTTACAATCATTATCATCCTATTCACAATCATTAGCTCATCATACTTCATCATTTTACCATACTTGTACATAAACCATATCCTAAAACCTAAAGTACCTAATTGGTTCATTTAACCCACCAAAAAAACAAAAAACCCGTTTACCTTGTTTTAAACCACTAATAATCCCAAATAACCAACCAAGGGCCATTGTAAACTCATAAAATAAGTTTACAATTCATCATCTATCATTTACCTGGCAATGTGCAAGAAATCAAAGCTTAGAAAACCTTAACGAATCCAGAAAACCCTAATTATGCCCTAATTGTGATTTTGACCCGTTTTCTCAATTTCAACCCATTTTAACTTAAACCAACGACCAAAATTCATTAATAATACTTTATATAAGCTCTAGGATTTGTATTCCATCATTCTTAATCAAAAGTATGCAAAATATAAGCTAAGAAAGTCAAGAAAACCCTAAATGAGCCCTAGTTGAACCCGTACTCCCATTTCTTCAATTCTAATCCGTTTTAACCCAAACGAATTGCTAATCTTTGCTAATTACTTTAATACCAGACCTTAACAACCTATTTCATCTATCCTTAATCATTATAAACACAATGTACCTTGGAAAAACCCTTGAACACCACGCCGAGTCCAAAACAGACCCGAACCCATTCATGCTTCATTTTAACCCATTTAAAAACTACCCATGTGCAAATAACTTTCATGGATACCTTCTAGACATCCCCAAGCAGCTTACTCACCTGCTTAAACCTTCTCTTGGTCGAAATTGAAGGCACATGACCTTCTTTTTGCTCCAATGAGCCGCGAACACCCAAACACCCCTAAAAACCTTCCACCTTGCAATCCTAGCACTTCTAGACCTCAAGACTCACCACATAGCCTCTCCTAGTCACCCCCTAGCTGCTCCACACGTCCAAGAACAGAACCAAAGCTTCCTTAGTCATCTATGCTTCAAATGGGTATAAATAGGACTCTTATGTCTTCATTTTTCTTCATCCCCCACTTCCTCCTCTATAACCCTTCATAGTAGCAACTCCTTGCTCAATATGAATTCTAATAGATCTTAAGAAGTCTCAAGTACAGAAAGGAAGCAAAAGAAACCAAGTAAACACGAACCCGCGGAGGATCAATACTAACAACATAACCCAAAACCAACCTTAACGGTTCACAAACTAGCCACTAGCCGTACGAAGCCGAAAGTCCCGATTCTGATAGTTTCCACCATTTTTGCTCCTTGAAGCTCAAACCCAGGTTTTGAATGTTTTCTACTTCTGCTACTACACCCTTATAATGTTCATATGATCCAAATGATACACTGTAAAGTTTCTTAACTCAATTCACGCTCCTTTTTCCCATTTTGATCCAAAACCGTACACCCAAACCCAAAATTCCGTTTTTCTAAAAAATAAAGTTATAATGATTAAATATTGTTATAATATATCCTAGCATGCTTAACTAATAGTTAAAATACCCACTTTATTGAATAATGAAGGAATTGAACTTAAAACCCACGCGTTTACGTTTTGAAACCCTAATTTGACCCGTTTTGCTTCCTAGCTTAACATTCATTATTTAAACTTGTGTTCGTTAAAACTCATATTTTAAGTTTTATTATAACTTATAAATGTCTATTGAAATGTTTAAAATAAATAAAGCCTTGCATGGAAATTGGACATGTTTTGAAATTATAATCCATCAAGGGTATAAATCTAAATTTTAGAAACTTATAACTAAAAGGACTAAAAGTGTCATTTTAATCAAATTTAAAAACTAAGGGTTTATTATGGTCACTTTTCAAAGTCCAAGGGTTTTACTTGGCATATATCAAATAAAAAGTTTGAAGGACCAAAGTCGTAAAAATGCAAACCCTAGGGGTCTACTTGCAGTTTTCCAAACCCTAGGGTCTAAAATGTAACATTTTGAAAAAGTAAAAAATCATGTTTAAAAACCTTTACGATGACATAACATTAATTAACGCTCTCGGCTTTATAACATTTCCAGAAATTTATTAAAATAAACGCTAAAACCCGATTATTTCGATCACAATACTAGGGACTTCATATTAAGGAGTTTCATCTGGTATACGTCTGACTGAGTTGTTGGGTTTAAACGATTTAAAGTGCCCCTACTCATCAAACGTTTACTGAGAATGACTGGCTGAATATGATGGCACTGAACGGTGATGCAATAATTCAAGAACTCTTCAATCAAACTCATAACTCTAACCAAAGTTCTAAGTACAATCTTCCTAAGACTTAAACATATTCTACTACAACAGATGTGTGACGTGAGGCTATTTACTATCATTTTACTATATCAACAAACCCTGGTTAAGATTGTGATAAGGTCGTCAGCTTTCATTTCAGAATATTTATTACATCTACCTACCTAGTGAAGTTTCATGACCTCGGCCTTTAACCTATTTACAGATGTTTTTTATAAACCCCGCGCGGGGGATAACATGGCTTGTAACAAACCTTTTACATACTCGTTATCTTATAACATGTTATTACTTTCTATAAGGCTAATGAATTCATACCCCAAATTTCAATACTTTGAATACCATTATAAACCTGTGATATCTGATATAAACCAGAATGCAAGTTTTTCCTAAAAGTAAGCTAACCGAGATATATTAATTATCCTAAGTAGCTTCCAGTCCTTATTTCCATATCATGAATCATAAAAACTTTGCATTTGCGAGCGAACGCGAATAATTGTGAATAGATCTATTGGGGGTGACGGCTCCCGTTTGTATACCCATGCTTGGGGTAGGCCACAACAGCGACTATGAGTGGTCCTAATAGGTCACCTTGGCCAGTTTATCTTTTTTACCACGAGCCATCTGTCCTACCAATAATCACTCAACGGAGGAATTTCCTTCCCAGTTAATGTATTGAGATGTCATGAGCTTCGGTGCAATAATAATGTACCCAACCTGATTTCTTTCCTTGATAATTGTTATTCGTTGCAATTATTACCATTATAGTGACTTGCATTCAACCATATGATAATATTCAACTGTTTTCCCATGATAATACTATTCTCCATAATAATACTGATCTCCATGATAATTATCCCTGCAATGCCAATATTTCCATTACGATAACTTGTTTTTAACTGTTACATTTCAAACCTATGAATTTCACTCAACCTTGTGTGACCCTTTTTATTTCATGTTATCTTAGGGTAATTGAGCAACTTAGCATGAGAGTGGCATGGACCTTGAAGAAGGCTAAACTGTTTATCATTCAAACAAAAATGTTTTTTTAGATGTTGGGACCCTGCATTTGTAAAAACTCTGATATAATGAATGATAACATAAAATTTTCCAAACAAACAACTCTTTTAAAGTTTGTTTTATGAATATAATTGTTGAACCCATGAAGTAATACCCCAGATTAGCTTCCGCTGCTATATTGTAAAAATGGGGGTGTTACACCGCTGGTTCCATGTTAGAAAGGAACTGGTCAGGCTCAGTTAATGGAACCGGTGGGCTCAGTTGAATATCCCATTTTGGGGGCTTAAAATGAATTAATTGGGCTAAAACCTAAATTTCAAAATCCTTTGAGGATGGTTCAAAAGATTTTTTTGGTTCAAAATATTTTGGATCATGATTGTCTTTCTCGGGACTGAAATCATAAAAAGGTACTATTCTCATTATCATACTAAATTTAATTGCTCTATAACATGAATGTGAATTATAAGTTTTTTTTGCTATGTGGTTTAGGTTATTTCTTAAAATATGATCATAGTGATTGAGGGTCTAGAAGCACACCTCTGTCAACTGCCTCCCTTCTGATTTCTTTGTTTTTTCCAGAATAATGTTGTGCTGTAGAAGTCCATTTCTTGTTATCCACACACGATATTACGGGTATTAAGCCTAACTATTCAAAATTCAAACTCCTCTCACATTTTCCCATACACTCCAACGGCACATCCATCCTAAATATAAACTCCTCTCCTCATCCACCACTCTCATTCAAAATTCCAAAATCAAACCTCTCCACTTTCCTTCTCATTCAAAACTCCCGATTACCATGAAAGCTCTCTTGGAAGTTCTTAGCCCCATCTTAATCGTCGTTATCGGCACTCATTGCATCCTCCCCTCGCACTCGTCAATCCAGATAACCAATTCACCCAAATGAGAACGTGTTTTTTTTATCTTAGCATTTTATATTTTCATTGTATTTCCTATCCTTTGTATCGCATTGTGTATCAAAATAAAATATATGCATTAAATTTTCTCTCTTTCTCATGCGTTATTTTTTCTGCTTCGGCTTGTTTATTTCCTCCACAAATAAGGAAAATTAAATATGTGCAAATATTCCAACATAAAATCCCTATATTATTAATACATATATATACAAAAAAATAATAAAAAACTAATTAAAATAAATATATTTGTTTTCCATTTCCTACCCCAGCCGGTTCCTCCAGCTTACGAAGCCGGTTCCGTTTGACCAACAGAACTGGCAGAACCGGCAATCTGATAGACAAAAACGTCAGTCCCTTCTTTTCTCTCCACTGTTTCCTTATTCCCTTCCTAAGAAATCGCCATTAACGATCTACTTCTCTCATGACCATTTCCTCAAAATAATCAACTTCTAAATCGTGCATTCCATCTCATTGTAAGTCTTGATTCTAATTCATCTCTTTTATTTAAAACTAGGAATAGGAAAACTCTTAATCTTAGGGCTCCTAATCTTAAACTAATTCATCGATGAATCTAACGTAACTATATATATGAGATAACATTAATTAGGAATTGCATCCTACTTGTTGCCGAAAAATCAATTCATGCACATAAACCCGAAGTCAAGATTTTTTCAATATATATATATATATATATATATATATATATATATATATATATATATATATATATATATATATATATATATATATCAAATTTTTTTAACCCTAAAACGCGATAAAATGTAATTGTCATATGAAAAGAGTATTTGACAACACACTTCAAAAATCATTAATTTCAAAAATTTGTGGTTGTATGTCCTTTCGGCAAAAATCATTCATAAAACAGAATTGTAAGGTTTGATTTACTTTTGGTCTTATTTTCATAGACTAATATGCCAAAAAATCCATCCAATGTTGAATTCATCATGATACCTCCCGCCCACAATACAATGCATGTACCCACCAAAACCAAAACGTTACCGAACATGAAAGGGAAATCTACAAATCTCTCGAACATCGTTTGTTCCATGAAGGCCGTGTTGTCGACCCATCGTACCTTGAGGACCAACCTAACCTTCGCCCCACTTTCGCGGCTATTGGATTTGATTGTATTCTCAATATCAACGAGAAAATTTGCCCGATATTTGTTTTTCAATTCTACAAAAGTGTCCGTCTTGTTCGTAACTTGAATGGAAGCCTCTCCATCGCTTTTATCATTCGAAATGTCAAAATCACTCTTCATCTTGAGGAATTTGCCTGCATTCTTCATGTTCCTTGTTGTGGAGTATGTGTGTTCACTTCCGAATAGGCCATCTCATCCCTACCAAATGGTGTTGATTCTAACTCTGACATTTATCCACCTCCTCATGAGGATCCCTTGCTAATTCGTGATGCTCTTTTCTATCCTAGACCTCCTAGTAAAACCCATAGGGTTAAAGGAGTATAAGTTACCCTCGACCCCTTCTAAATGGTCATTTCCGAATTAAAACCTAATTTCAAAAATTGGGAAATCATCCTCAGTGAAAATGCCATAAGCCTCACGGGAAATAATGAGCATCCCAATGCTTGTCTCTGCTACATGCTCTACTGTCTTACCACTAGATAACACTTTAATCTTGCCTACTACATCGCCAATAGAATGGTTAGTGTGACCAAGAGCGTCGTTATGACTCTTCCCTTTGGAATGCTTCTCACTCGACTTTTTGAGCATGTTCGCGTCACCCATCCTCATGCATTGTCGGATGATCTCTATCTAGTGGATCACGTGATGATCCCTCTCTTCGAAAGGAGAGTCTTCAATATACATAGCAAAGTGGACAAGGCCTCGCCTCTCCAACTCCAACATTTCCCTCTAATCATCCGAGTCAACCGCATTCTTTTCCTCGTCCACGAAGAAGAAATGATCCCGTAAAAAACTTCATAGCTTGACCCATTCCCTACATCAATTAACTTCCACCATCGAGAAGAAGAGAGTCACATCGAAATTCAAGCAAACAAGGGAAGTAAGTTCCTTGGTCCATTATTCCTATCCAACCAGGGAAGAAGAAGAAGTAAGGTGTGCTAGAAGGGAGTGTTGTCTAAAGGTGTTTATGTCTAATGACATGTTGGTTTAAACAAATTTGTACTTGTAAACTTTTGAATAAATCTCTCTTATCTCTTCCCGTGTATGTTTGAATTCATTGTATGATGTGTCCTAGAAACTTAAATCTCTTCAAGTCTTATGGATATTATCTTATGTCTTGTATTCTTTGCTCTCTCCATGAAGGAGTGTTTGGTTTAGTGGAATTTCTTAGGATTAGAACACTATGCTATCTCAGTAAGCCCTAGGATAATCTAGTACTGGTATAAAATCTAGAAATAAAAAGGAAAAATAGGATTAGAAAAGTTTTTAAGACCACTACTAGAAAAATAGAAATTTTGAGAATTTTGACTGCTGCAACCGGTTCCTTCTGCAGCGAAGCCGGTCCCTTCGGGGACAAAAGAACCGGGGTTGCCGGTTCTATAGTGGGATTTTGCTCATTTTTGGTTGATCATTTTCTAATCTAAGCTCATAAAATTAGTAGTTAGACTTGTCTTAAAGTATCCCAATCCCTAGCTATTTCTTGTTTGACTTAAAAAGGAGCCTAAATGATTATGTTTTAAGAAAAAGTAGTGGTTTGATCATTTAATGCTTTGCATGGGCTTTAAGTATAAATCATAAACTAGGACAAGCTTGTTATCACCATCTAATACCTGCAAATAACCAACCTTAAATCTCTTCTTTGATCATCACTCTCATGGCATCAAGTACTAATTCATCCACACAAAACCCTCCAAGAAAAATGCCTAGAATCGACTTCATTGATATTTCATCAAATGAATCATCACCCATTCAAAACCATCCCATAAACACCACACTAGATACAACTCTTGCTCTCTCAATTCCACCATCAACTCTTGGCCAAACAAACCCAACTCAAGGAAATATTGTGTCACCATTAACTCCTAGAGCTATTGTATTTTCCATTCCTCCTAACTTACCGATAGAACCTCATCCATACTTAGCATCCTTAGATGATCTACCACCAAGAAGCTCAAATCCACAACTTCAATCACATTCTCAAGGCTCTGATTCAAAAACGCTGATTTCAATCCCATTACCAACAACCTATGCATTTGAACCAACCTTGCCGTCTATCAACCACAAGTGCTAGAATAAGTGCTCAACCCAAACCATTCCTAAGTAGAGAGAAAATGTTACATCAACTTAATCAATACCAAGATGTCAACCGTCACATTGAAGAAGCCATCCAAAATCCACACCAATGCAGATAGCCATCATTCCTCTCCAAACAAACAACACACACCTTTCCCCCTCAAATGATGTTCAACAATAACCACCATTTAAGAACATCTCTTTCCAACCATCAAGCACCTTGTTTTTCCTCTTGAATCAATCCAATCCCTATGGATATGAAGGACCCCCCATCTCCCCAACCATAAGAACAACACTTGTCCTCATTGTCCAAGGCAACCAAAACTGCTGTCGAACAAAATTTCAAAAATGACAAGAGGTTCATGTTTAAACCATATCCTCGAATGCCTAAACCATCACCAAACCAACAACCAATAAGATGGTGATTGCAAGCTCATAAGACTTTTAGATTTCAAAGTTTAATGTAGTTAGGACTATAATCATGATTTTAGTTTTATTGATGTCGATCAATGTATTTTACTTCATGATTATCAATGTTCTTGAATGTTATGATCTCTTGTTGTTCTTAGTTAATTTGACTGGATCACCATATATTTTAGTTAATGTGTTGTGAAGTTTGAATAAAATTGCTTCCCGCCAAAATTAGGACCAAACACGCGACTGTTCTCTTTCTTCTCCTTTCTTCTTCTTTCTCTCCTTCTGGCAGGTCAGCCGATTCCATCCCTTTGGGAAGCCAGTTCTATTCTGCAATAGAACCGGTAGTTCAGGAATTATAGTCCATTTATTATTATTTGTTTTGTCTCCCATTTGGGCAACTCTCATTTGCACTATATCACAAGTTGATAGCACTTATTTTACACCACTGACTCTATTTCATGATAGTTTTCTTTCTCAATCCGTTTTGAAACTCTTGACGACTATTTCTTATTAGGGGGAGCTCACTTGTCAAGGAGGAGCCAGCGTTAGTCAAACATCAGACAAGGGGTAGCCTTGAAATTGATTTCTCACTCTAAGAATTCAACTTTAACTTCCATATTTATCGAACCAGATCTCTCATATTACATTCTATACATTTGAATCATACTTGCGGTTATTTAACTAACATATTTCCTTGTAGACTGTCTCACCTCAAACTAGGAACCCTGTAAAAAATGACCCATCTAAGGGGAGACATTTGAATTTTGAATTCTTTTCTTTCTTTGGGTTCCATTTAGAATTCGTCAAGGGGGATCATTGAATTGAAAAAAACAACCTTAAGTCGAGATCAACAAAACTTTGGTTCCATTTCAGTCAGAACCCTACTTAACATTACACTCATGAAATTTACAGAAACTATTACTTATAGGAACTGAGGGGTGGGGGGCGGGTAGGGGAACAGGAAACTTAGAAAATTAAAAACTATAGTACTACTAAGCATGGACAGGAGAAACTGTGGGGGGGCTACTAAAGAATACATGTTCATATGCATAGATCATTTCGTTTGGTTAGTTTTCCTTCGACGCTCTTGGGGGGGTGGGTGGAGTTGTTTTCGACAAAAAAGGGGGAGTAAGTGAAGTAAAAACTCTAATAATTTTAAAAAAGCGTTACGAGGACGACATCTCTAGGATGCGATTATTTAAAAAACGGAGATGTCCGGGTGAGGGGGAGACGGAAGATAGTGTTTTGGGGTCACGACGAGCGGGAACGTGAGTAAGCTCGGGGGGGGGGGTAAAAGTGAGGGGGTCTTATATCTGTCTAAGATCAAAGTTTGTTTATCTCTGACTCCTGTGTAAAACGTTATTAATATTATATTGTGTCTAGCGATGTGTATACTCATCGTATCAAATCTATGGTTTTGTCGATTTAGCCATAAGCTAGCACATAATATAAAATAAATCTCAAGACATGACGTGTATATAACTATAGGGTAAAGTTTACAGCTATGTTAGTTTGAAACTCACAGCTACACGTTTTCTCTAACATCAGAACTAGGGGGGGGGGGGGGGGGGGGGGGGGGGGGGGGGGGGGGGGACATCATCATCTTACGAACAATCATAACAGAACATAAAAGATAAAGATAAGGATTACATCTAGAAAGTATTAATGAACATATTTACTTGTTAGAGTCTTTAATAGAACATTTAACAATATCGAGTCCTTTTTTTAAATGAAAAATGTACAAAATAAGACCTAAACATATATTAGCAAAGTATACACTAAAAGATATTTTTTCTCTAAAAGAAAAATATTTTATACATCATGCATGACCTCAAAACATATCTAGACAAGATTTTTTGAAATCTAAATTCGGATAATTCGTGTCAGTTTGGCCGGTTTCTCTCCTAGTTCACTAGCCAGATTCCCATAGAGGTGAATGGAACTGCCAAGTTCCGGGCTAGAGTATTGGCCGGTTCTATTACTTTGCACTGGCCGGTTCTATTGAAGCAATGGAACCGGCGAAACCAGGCTACAATATCTTTTTAACCTATAAATACCAAGCTATTTCTCTTGTTTTAGGCATCAATTAGAATAGTTTTTTCACTCACATATTCAGCTAACATCTGATCATTGACCATGATCTTTTTCATTTTAGTGTTTTGGTGAATTTCTTAATAGGAGAAGTTTTACCGACTTTGGGATATGAGATCAAGCAACAAGGAAAACTTGTAGCACGCATCCCTCATCCTTTGAAGATCTATATACTGATCTCCAAACATCTTCAATCATCATAGATTATAAAGTCGTGTATTATATTGTGTTTAGAGCACTTGGAAAAATGTAATACATTCAGTAGGATTCGTAGGGTCGAATCTATCTTTGTTGTAACTTAATGATTGCTTAGCACCTACTAGAGGGTAAGCATTGAGGGGTTTTGTTCCTCCTTGTTGGAACACGGTATTTAGCTTAGTACCGTATAAAGGGTAAGCGAGTGATGGTTTGATTCTACCTTGTGAAGAATCCGGTATTTAGCTTTGTACCGTTAATAGGTGTAAGCGATGTTGTGAGGCTTCTCTGCCGGTTGAAGGAGTATGGTGACTAGTGGATTCAAACTCTCGAGTAGGTGATTCGGGCAGTGGAGTAGGGCAAGGAAGGTGACCTTGTAGCCGAACCACTATAAATATCCATGTCTTATATCCTTTATGCTTTATGCTTTATATTTATTAATCGTCATAAACGAATAGATCTACAACAATCAAACAATTAAATTAAAATTTTAATTGGTAAAACTATTACCCCCGTCTTCAAGTTTTTTCCATAAATATGAACAATTTTCGTTCCAGAAGATGAAATCGTTAGATAATGGTATTTTTTTTTTTTTATTTATTTTTTTTTTTTTCTAGATTAACGCTACACTCATTACTAGTCTAAAAGCACTTGATGAAGGTTTTTCTAGCAAGAACTATGTTAGGAAATTTCTTAGGGTACATCATCCTAAATGGCGTGTAAAAATCACGGCTATTGAAGAGTCAAAGGATTTGACATCACTATCACTTGACGAACTTATCAGTAACTTGAAAGTATATGAAGTGATAATAAAGAAAGATTCCAAAATGGTCAAAGTTAAAAGAGAACAAAGTAGATCTCTCGCTTTGAAGGCTAAAAAGAAATCTAGTGACGAAGAAAGTTCGACCTCCGACAGTAAAGACGAAGAGTATGTTATGGCCGTGGGAGACTTCAAGAAGTTTTTCAAAAGACAGAAAAAAAAAAAAAAAAAAAAAAAATAATAAAAAAAAAAAAAAAAAAAAAGAGTTTTGTAAACAACCACGTGACGAAAGAAAGCCATTCCAAAGAAGTAATGATGACAAAAATGGTAAAAGTGAAAGAAAATATTTTAGATGCGCAGATACAAAATGCCCAAAGTCACCAAGAAGCAAAAACCAAAGGGATTTTGTTGGAGGAACATGGAGCGATAGCGGTGAAGATGCAAGAGAAAAGACTAAAGACGAAACTTGTCTTGTAGCTCAAGTGTCTAATGAGGTACTTTCTGAAACTGAATTTAAATGATAATTTATCGTCAAATAGATACTCAAAATTAGATATGCATATCATCGCTTATTCAAAATGGATTAAAAATAATCTTAGAAATAAGTCACTAACACCACTAAAAGTCGGCTAGAAGATGAATTACTCAAATTAAAAGAAAAATTGTCTAGATTAGAGAAAAATAATAAAAATAATGTAGAATGTAAAACATGTCAAAACCTTAAGAATGAAAATAAGAAACGTAAAGAGAAAATGATCAAGCTCAACCAATTTAATAAAAACACTCATTCTCTTAAGAAAATATTAAGTTTTCAAAAACCATTCGGAGACAAATCGGGTCTAGGATTTAATTTGGCCGAAGCGTCAACGAGTGGGACTAAACAAATTAGTTTTGTAAAACCACAAGAACTTGAACCCAAACCTATTAAAGAAAATTCCGTCGAATTAAATTCAAGTCCAAAACCCAAATATATATTTGTAAACAATATGAAAGTTCCTGTTGCAAGTGAAGATGAAGTAAAAAGTTTTTATAAATCATCTTTAAAACCCGGAGTTGGATTTTCCAAACCCGGAGTAAGGTCAAAAACTCCACCACCAAAAATACATAATAATTCTCGTTCTAAACCTAAAACACCACAACCTAGGAGAAATCAAAATAGACAAAATTACCCTAATATGTATCCCACAATATGGAATAATCCTCAACAACAAAATTATACTCCTTGGGAAATTTGTCCACCTTATCTACATCCAAACCAAATGCAAAGGATGTACGGCACTAACAATCTCGGACCCATGAGATATTGGGGACCAAATATTTGAATCACTATAATAGATATGCTTTGGAATAAATTTTGGAACCCGACAAACATATTGAAGATTATTAATGCTCTAATGTTACCCAATAACAACTAAGTAAACTAATGTTTGCTCATACTAATTTATTAATTTTTGAAAAATTATTACTTTTTCAAACTCTCAGAAGCATCATTGACGTATACGCTCATATACTCGAGAAGTTCTTGACTAAAGCAAACATCTTGAAAAGTTATGAATGACATTGAAGACCTTTAAAAGATTTTGCTTAGACGGTGAAGTACCATTGACGTTCTGTAGCTTCAAATATCCTGTGAGACTTGTTGATTACATCTCAACCTTAGACTCTCTGGCTAACTTACCAACCTCGTATTCTGTCAGCTATTGCTGTGACCACTTGGTGAAGTAAACCCAATATACCAAACTTGAAATTGAAGTAAAATCCCCTAAATTTGTTACTTAAGCTTGCACTATTGTTGATTGAAGAACGATGCAGAAGAAAGCCTCTAAGTACCCTATACCCGCCATCAAAAGTATAAGAAGTACAAAACCTCTTTAAATTATCCACATCGACATCTGTGTGTGACACTGAGTACTACAATGTAACTCCTTTAAGTGATAGTTAACCAGGTCTTCAACCAACACCCGGAGCCCCCCCCCCCCCCCCAAAGGTTGTTCAACCACCCCCCGGCCCACCCCCCGGGGGTGGGGGGGGGGGGGGGGGGGAACTAAAACTAATAATTCAAGTCTCAATCATAACTGTATACGATCAAGCAAGTCATCAATCGATAGAGTGAGTTTAAAGAAAAGGGGTAGAAAGTAGAAGGAAGTCTCAATGATGAAATAAGTAGACGCTTTCATGAAACTCACTTCAATCTCAAATAAGGGATACCAAATCAACTTTGTGATCACTTGACATTAAAATCCAAATTCATATCCGTTTGACGTTTAAGTGAATCTTTAATGATCGTTTTAGCATTAGGTGTTGTGTTTGATTTGGTGTTGTGGAAGGTGTTTAAGTTTGGTTCTTGACGAAAACCGGTGAAAATGACCTTAACATGAAATTCAGTGAAATTACCGAAAATGGTTGGAATTTCGGTGAATTTACCGAAAATGGTATAATTCGCCTAAACTCTTGTATAATTCGCCTAAGCCAATTTGGTATAATTCACCCAATCCAAATGGTATAATTCGCCGTATAATTCACGCAATGCAAATGGTATACTTCGATGTATAATTCACCCAATGCAAATGATATACTTCACCGTATAATTCACCCAATGGCAATGGTATACTTCACCGTATAATTCACCCATTGCAAATGGTATACTTCACCGTATAATTCACCCAGTGCAAATCGTATAATTCGCCATTGTAAAACACGTATACTTCGCCCAGTATAAAACACGTATAATTCGCCCAGTGTAAAACACGTATAATTCGCCCAGTGTAAAACACGTATAATTCGCCCAGTGTAAAAAGTATAAATTTTCAAACACGAAAAAGACACACTTTTTGGTGATTTCTTTTGCACAGCTAAGCAAATCTATGAAAGTCTTAACATAAAAATGCAAACTTTATGGTTTTTAACACGAAAAAATTTCCACTTATTTTTCGTGTAAAAAGCTTAAAAAAGACCATAAATCTTTCGAAATAAGCTTAAAGAAACGAAAAAACACTTGTACAAAAGAGCTAGAAACATTAGAGAGAAGAAAGTTTCAAGCTTTTGTAGAAAATAACCACCAACCTCTTAAACCCGAGGGTTTTTGCTTATAAATAAGCCACAAAAAGCTTTAATAAGCTACGAACAACACCCCAATAAGCAAACCATCCACACGAAACACTCCTAGGCTTTGCTACCAATTGTTACCCAATAAAGATTCTAGCTTAAAACACACGATCTGGAGGTTGGGAAGGATAGAAATAATAAGTTGCCATTTATTAGATTGTAGAGAGAGAAAGGGAAGAGTGTGTGTTTCTAGAGAGAGAAAGAAACACACACTTTGTGAGATGGTTACAAATGAATCCTCGCCCCTCCATGGAAGTATGGATGGGGTTATATAGGCGTGTGATACTATAACTATCCTAACTTGACATTATTAGTCCCCTACGTGTCACACCTTAAGTAAACTAATGTAATTCCATACAAGTCGACATATTTTAAGGCTAACATCTAAATTCATGATGAGAAACCAAAAGATATTATCTACATACAAAGCATATAATGAAGGCAATGCTATTATCGTAAGAAATTCAAGCGGAAATATCATAGGCAAAGGTACAACCTCTCTTTATTGTTCAAGCACGTAGAATATTTAAAACTTAGCGTGTTAAGTGTTGGTTAAATATGTGATAATATGTGTCAAGTAATATTTATCAAACGTAATATCAAAATAAGTACTTGAAAATGAAATATGCTTGACTAAATGATATCGTAACTAGAAATAAGAATTAGATTTGTTTCCTAGGATTATAATTAAAAAGGAGAAATTAATTACAACAAATTCTATGCACACGTAGCAAGATTATAATCCACAACATATTGTTTTACAAAGAGGAAATTTTTTATGTCCACAAGTATTAATCTCACGAAAGATGAAGAATGTGAGTCGGTGGATAAAAGTAAATATACAAATATGATAAGTAATTGATTATACGACAAGTAGGCTCGATATCATTTTTAGTGTATGCCTTTGTGCACGCTTCTAAGAGGTTTCCAAGAACCTCTCATTTTGAAACAGTTTATTGTATCATCTTATACATAAAAGGCACTACACACTTGGGATTGCAATATCCCAAGAAGTCCGACATAGAAACCGTAGTATATGTCAACTTTGATTATGCGAGAGAATATGTGGACCAAAAAAGCAGTAGCGGTATTTGCACGCTTATGAGATGTTGTGTAACATCTCGGTTCTAGAAGAAGCAAATCGCTCTTACTATAACCACTACCGAAGCTGAATAAGTAAGCGCTGGAAAGACATGACAACAAAAACTATGGATGAAATAAACTCCCATCATCTACGACATTCGCTTTGATGTGATTGTCGTAAAGAACTTCAGCACCAAGTTTTACAACTCCCAAGGCAGAGTACCTAACCGTTGTAGTAGTAGTATAGGCAAGACTCGGGGGTTGTTAAGGGGAATAAGTTGGGAAGGCTTGATCACGGTCTAACAGAATTCTAGGGGTTGAGAGAAGATTATTTTTGTGTTTTTATATTTATAAGAAAGCAAGTAAATCAATGGTTTAAGAGGTTGGTTTGTTCAACTATTAATTAAACTACTATATATTCTACTAGTGATAACTTTATGATAATTAGATGTATTTACTTAATCATGCATTACTAATTAAATTTCTTCTCCTAATCCTGCGGCCTTGTCACACTTGTGATGATCTGTGTAAGTATTTCCTAGGTCATGAACAGATTACACGAACCCGCATTCTATTTAATATTCAGTTAGGGCAACACACAAGTAAGGTAGTATAAAGACTATTACAAGACCCCTAAGAGTATATTAAATGTGTGTAAAATACCTTAAGAGGGATTAACCATATAAGGGGGTAAGGTAGTATGAAGACTGTGACCTGATGGTATCCTTTCTACGCATTCGCGTTTCCCTAGACGTGTCTATAGCGATACAGACAAAAGCTAGTTTTCTAAAGCCTAACGTGCATATTCATCAACAAGAAGCAACAGTAATAGGATCTATAATTCAAATTTCATGCAATCATAATCAAATACAAAGGAGGGTTTAGCCTCGCATGTTATAATGAAAGCAAGAAGATAAATCAATCACACAACACATAGACATATTGAATGATGAATGACAAATAGCCTTACTTGAATTAAAACATGGATCCAAGGTAGTACAAAAGGCTTCTAAGGCCCTAAAAATGACATATGAAGCTGTAACAAAGGCTAGGGTTCGTCTCCCTAAAGTTATACAAAGTTACATACTTAAAACCCTAAAATCGGTTTTGTATATATAGAGATATCACTACGACGGCGTCGATTTGTACTCCTGACGCCGTCGCCACGTAGATGGTTCTAGATCCACTTTAACTTGGCCATGTCCTGATGTCGTCACTGAATCTCTGACGCCGTCACCATGAATGTCATGACACCGTCACTTTATGGTTGCGACGCCGTCTCTAGGCTCTGAGTGAATAATTCTTCATGGTTCTTGGTGTAGAGTCGTAGTCTTGTCCGTTTCTTCTCCAAATGAGCCCAAGTCACGTATATTTCCTCCAAATGCCATTCAAGTGCTAAAAACCTGAAAATAAACGATTAAGCATATAATCTGGGCATATTTGCATGATTTAAGAAGTTAAATGACCCCGAAATAGTGTATAAAATGACACCTCATCAAATACCCCTACACTTAGGGTTTGCTTGTCCTCAAGCAAATGGGCTTTTCTACCTAGACAATAGCAATATGAGGGTCGTTTAACCTACTCTTTAAAAGTATTTTACAACACAACCTTCTAGACCTTGTAATAAAAAGCACAAAAAGTATATACTAGCACCTCTCATAAGTGTTTGGGATCTTCTCTTTCTCTCGGGTGTATAATAAATTATAACATAATGGGGAAACGGAAAATCAAAACTCATTACTTGTTATAGCATATAAATTACCATAGGCTTGGTAAAGGATCAAACCTCCACCGCTAGGCATAAGCATTATTAATTACTATCAAAGAGGTCTTTTAAAAGGTTGTGGGGTGTAGGTGTAAGATAACATTAATGGAAACGGAAACGGATGGGATACATTTGGTGTGACTTTGGAATTTGAGTGGAAGTGTTATGCTACTTATTTATAAGAACACGTTGGTTTGGTAGTTAACCAAAGACTCGGACAAAATATAAAAACTCTATAAAAATCTACACCAATCTCTTTCTTTTTCTTTTCTTGACTCTAATATATACATAGGCATAAGCAAATGGCAGCCCGTACATATTTTTTTTACCTTTTATATATATATATATATATTTTTTATTCTTTTCTTTTTTTTTCTCATTTTTTTCGTACACTTTTGCCCTGTCATTGCTTAAAAATATAATACATCATGAGGGTTTATAGATACACCCCTAAACTTGAACTTTTACATACTCGATTATTTACAATCTAACTAATGACCCGATTTGAGGTGGATCAACATAGCATGGAGCTTATTGAGCTCTATTGGGGTTAATAAATTACTTCTTCCTCAATTCTTCATAAGATAAATACTACCATGAATCCCAATCGTCCCAAAACTGTATTTACAAGGATAAGGACTTAGCAACCGTGTACTCAATAATTAACTTGGGTTAAACACAATAATGTACTAAAGGCGAGTACATACAAGGTAGGCTAAGGCTTTTTGGGTGTAACGATTGGTTTAAGGGTGACAATGCTCTTCATTAATAATCTGGAATCCACCAGAAAATTACGAGAACCGTGAAAAAGGATAGGCTCGGAGGGTTGTACTAGGGGTATCCTGCACTAATGATGAGTGCATGGCAAGGGTGTGGGATAGTTATATGATCGGTGTGACCATCATAACAATTACAGGTTTAAAACATGGGTTAATCCTAATGCCTCTTATCAAGCAAATCCTAATACTTACTATGCGGTCTCGGGATGCATCACAATAACAAGTTCTAGAATTTAATACACTACCGGTACACTCATATGAATTTTACTAACACCAGACATTCCAGAAAAGGTGACAAGGCAATGCATACATGGTCGTAACGACGGAATAGACATGCACGCCTGCAGATCAACCTTAACTCGAACCGGGTAAAGATAAAATCATCTTGGGTTACCAATGATGGGTACCCGAATTCCTAAAGATCTAAGGGCGAACCTTACATTTTTGGGGTGGAATTCTGAGGGTTATTGTGCTAGTCATATAAATTCCTATCCATGAGACGCTATTAATACTTGGTTTTCGTCGGTATGTGTCATAAATTTTTTTAAATTTGGGTAAAAATTCACCTCTTATGCTATGTTTCGATATATTACCCATCATTTTAAGGACAAAGCAAATGGAAAATGAAAGAATAGTTTCTAAGGCTTATTTTCCCCCTACACTTAAGTTGAACATTGTCCTCAATGTTCTATAGAAGTACCCGTAAAAACAAATAAAGGGAAAAGGAAACAAGGAAAAAAAACTAGTACTCCCCTGGTTTGCTCAATAATGGAGAAGAAATATACGATAACTGGTTAAATAGTCCTCCAAGAATCATCCAATGAAACTTCCTAAGAACTTCCAAGCTTCGTCTCATCAAATATAACCTGAAATCAAAGACAAAGACAACTACACCAAGCATAAGATGTGCGATAGACAAATATATAATATGAATTTAGGGTTCGACTCGATAAAGCAGTAAAGATAGGATGAGAGAATTGTTAAACTCATTAGGTTTTTGCATGTTTGTAACAGAAGACTACATATATTAAATGTTATGTAGGTTTTATTTTTAAAAATAATTAAAAACTTTAAGTTTTCTAGACCTGGGCGTTTGACGCCGTCAGGGTTTTTGTGACCCCGTCATAGGTATCGTGGTGACGGCGTCATGTGTTAATCGTGACGCCGTCTCCATAGTCTGTGAAAATGAAATTTTTATTTTTGATGAAAAATTTACTGCACTTGATTCCATAGGTCAATTCTTGTACAAATGGTTGCATAAAACCTAAGATTTAACAATTCGTCATATGACTCGAAAATGACACGAATTAATCTAGACAATTCATTTAACATGTTTAAATTTGGCTCAAAAGCCGGATAAATTCCCCAACACTTATTATTTGCAAAATACCTTTGATTGAGATTAAGACGAGGTTAAAGACAAGCAAAGCATGATTACAAGATAGTTTTAAACATAATAAAACAAATGGAGAAGAATTAAAACACACATGACACTCCTAATTTTGCGGGAAAAGTAAATTAGGTTGCCTCCTAAGAAGCGCTTTTCTTTATTAACGAGTCTTGTAGCTAGACTCGAAGTCATATGTCCTTACGTGACTTCTCCTTCATCGTTAAGAGTTACATCATCATCTTTGTTGGTGTCTAATAAGTTCTTTTGATATGGCTTCACCCGTTGTTTATTTACGATAAATCTGCTTCCTTCCTTATCGTACAACTCAATTGCTCTGTTTCTCATGTCTTTGCTTACCGAGAATGGACCATACCATCTTGACTTAAGTTTTCTAGGGAATAGTCTTAATCGTGAATTAAAGAGAAGTACCTTATCTCCTTTTTCATAGTTAATTGGCAATTTTATTCGTTTATCGTGCCACCTTTTTATTGTTTCCTTATATGAGATGGATGATTCGTAGGCGTCAAGTCTCATTTTGTCCAACTCATTAATCTATAAGAACCGGTTTTCCCCAGCTTTTGTAAGGTCCATGTTGCATTTTTTTATGGCCCAATATGCCTTGTGTTCCAATTCAATAGGAAGATGGCATGCCTTGC
Organism: Tanacetum coccineum; assembly: GCA_026074375.1. Classification (NCBI taxonomy): domain Eukaryota; kingdom Viridiplantae; phylum Streptophyta; class Magnoliopsida; order Asterales; family Asteraceae; genus Tanacetum; species Tanacetum coccineum. The sequence goes on from BQNB010025886.1 coordinate 35,686, forward strand.
CATAGATTATCCTAAACAGGGTTGTTCCTAAAGGGGTTTAAACACATGAGAGAGAATATCTAGAGAGAGAAAATATGTTTTCTATGAAAAGAGTAAATGACTAGCTTGCCTCTTCCAAAGTTGGAAGAGGTTATATATAGTTCTTACAATATACCGGGTATTAGAACCCGACTTAATACTGAAAAACGTACTATTAACTATTAAACTATGAGCTATAATAAACAGTAAAATACACAGGGTGACCGAGTCTTTTTCTCATATCTAACAATCTCCCCCTAAGGGAGGTCACCCTTGAAAACACTAGACTTAAGCTCTTACAGCTTGTAGTCTTTTAATTCTTCATGTTACATCTAGTACTTTGTTGTAGTGATCTTTAGATAACAATTGAGCTTGTTCACTTTGACTTATTTTGATTTTGATCATGATCTTTTCTTGAGATCATCAAGCCAAATTAATCTCTCACATCTAGTAATATTATTGCCATCTGTGCACTTGTGAAGAAGAATAGATAACAGATTTGCGAAGGCCTATTGGACACCTTATAGATCTTACATAACTTCATAACAAGTGTAGGTTTTGAGAATGAGCACGCGGTTATGAACTTGATTTTGTTGGAACACGGTATCTCCATCTCCATCTTTAAATGTTCCTGTAATAAAACAGTTAGCAATAAAGAGAAAATTGGTTTGTAAAAACAATCGATGCGATACTTTGCAAAAGAGTTTTGTAACACATCGAAAGTTTTATTTGTTTTCCAAAGTCCAATAACCGTCAATTCGTATACTGGAACAAGTTTGATTCATGTAGAATCGCACCGTTGTTGTTTTCCAGTTTTCACAAGTTTGATCCATTAAGGATCTCACAAGTCACCTACCATGAGCTTGTTTGAAGTTGGCTCAAGCAGGATTTCCATCTTCACTGTGAATACTTACGTATCACTCGGATGTTCTGGCAAAATCACAAGGATAATGCGTAGGACTCTTATGATAAAACTTGTAATCACAGTGTGTGAATAACAAGTAAATTGGAATTGTCCTAACGAGATTAATTGATGATCTCTTGGCTCTAGACTCAAAAGTGCGTTTTGATTTTAGTGATCGGAGGCTGGAGCTGACTGCCACCTTTTCAATACCGACTTACTCGGAGTGAGTGAGTCAGTAGATTACATGTTTAGTCTCCGTGAGAAATGAAACAGAAATCTTTTGAGAGATTCTGAGTGGCTTGGGAGGGTTGTGCATTGCATCACTGGGTCCATGATGTCACTTCAATGTCAGCAATCATTTTAGTGATTTTGACAGCATATGTATTGACCCGGTTTCTGCCTAAGTGTATGGAGGGCTTCTTTCTTTACACCCTTTATCCGTACAATTCTTTTTCATTCTTCAACCCCTTTAGTGCTTACCAAGATTTCATGACTAGAACCTTGTTGGGTTTATTCAAGTACTAGCTCCATCTCAGTCGGCACTATTCCCTTTTCCTCACATTTACTCCTTTTTATCATACCTAAGGACTTCTACACTAACTAGTGGATAGTCCCTGGGTAGATCCCTCCGGTTCTGGCAGGATCATGGGAACGAGTACCTAACCTTACCATCCTTATAACTTCGATAACAGTAAATACATGGTCAGTCTTTTGGTACAGTTCACCTTGCCATAAAATCACTGTTGAAAAACTCAATCAGGTACTTATGATAAAACTATCAAAGTGTTTAGTACCCGATTGTTTTTGCTTTTCAGAAAAGCTCCCCCTCAACATGTGCATCGGTATTCGAAACTGTTTAGCACATGTTGGTGGAGTATACACTTGAGTAATATGATCACATTACATATTTTAATCACATTTTTCTCCCCTTATCAAAAATTTCAAATCATTTGACATTTTGGATATCAATTGATTTAAATATGTTATAAACTTTCGGAGAAAAGTGTGCCAATTATTCACAAGCCGTGTTTGGAACATATTAATGCTCCCCCTCAATCATTGAAGGATATATAAGATAGTGCTGAGTACTGTAATTTGAAAGATTTTGAATTTTCTAAGAAATTCTTGAAAATTTGTACTCAATCACTATTTATATTAGCCTATAATTAAGTCTACACTACACATTTATATATTCACAAGATTATGTATGAGACAGGACCTGAAAATGTTCAAACCGAAAATGACATAGTCATTTTGTCCATGTAAGCAGTCTGTAGTCCGTCTCGATACTCTCCTTTTGGAAGTTGTCTTAGCTTCCCCTTGAATCAGCAATCCTTTCTTGAGTAGGTTCATAGCCTTCTTGCAATTTGCATTAAGAATACTTGAAGTCTGACGCCCAAATCGATGAAGTACACAATTAATTTGAAACCGTAACACCAAAGTCAATTAAGTCCCGGATGTCTAATTTCTCTTAACATGATAGTGATGATATGAATTGAAACACCAAAGTCAACTAAGTCCCGGATATCTCAATTATTCCCTCTCAGTAGACGAACTGATAACACCTAAGACAACTAAGTCCCAAATGTACACTTTTCTTTCTATCGGATACTGACTAACTAGAGGAATTATCATGCTTATCATACCAATATGTACCTCTTTGATCAAATATTTCTACTCCTTTAAAAACACGCTTGGTGATTGACTGTTAAAGGAAGCATTAATTGAATCAGTAACCAATCTTCTCACGCTCTAATCAATCTTCTGACAACACATTTCCCTGGTATCTCAACTGATGCATACCATAAATGACAAGATATCTCTTCTCCTATGTGGTTGGAATAGCGCACCGGAAAGTAACACGATAAAACACTGATTTTCTCTGCGGATAAGACATTTGTCTTCCCGGAATGGCCTACAATTAAATAAGGCTATGGATTCTATCACGTGTAGTTGTTGTACCTTTCAGTGTATTTACTCCTTCCCCTTGATGTTTTCGATACCTCAGAATCAGAAAAATCTTATATGCACACATGCTTGAGATCGTGTTCGCAGAATTAATAAACTTAAATCTATCCCGTGAGAATCAGTTTCAAGGCTTTTTAAACTACGAAAGAATTTCCAAACATTCCTAAGTCTTTTTACAAACTATGACGCGTTGGCAATATTAGTCGTATGTAGTTTAAAGCCTGAATTCACTAAGTCTTCAATTGCAAATAAGTCCCTAAAGTTTGAAGCAAATGACATCTAAGACACATGTAGTTAATATGAATTAACTCCCTTTAAATTGTTATCTGTCATTATCAAAAACTTCAACTGTTTAATCCTTGACTTATTTTGAAAGACCGTTTAAAAGATTATTTGGCACTTTCTCCCCCTCAAATAATGACCCGTTTTCTATTTAAAGAGATGTAGTCATTGTTTGAGAGGTCGAATTATCTTTGAAAATCTTTTCGTGATTACTGAAAATATTGATTCATTGTGAAGACAACTTTTTCCCAATTGAAATAAGATTTCTCTTATTTTGACAAATAAATGCACTGAAACATACACGTATTATTATGATGCATGGATATGAAATAATCCATGCCCGGGAAAAATTAATTACCCGTTGTCAGGAACAACTGTCTTTTCGACGACATGCGTTCCTCAGATTGAAAAGCAGGTTGCAGTCAGAAATAACAGCAAGCCATTGTCATGAGCTCAAAACTTTGAATGTTTTGTTAGAGTATCTCAATACCGAAAAGACTTCTCTTTTCGTTGCTAAGGAAAAATGCACTGAGACATGTATTTTCCTTTACGATGAGTCCTGGGTTATGCATAGAAATGTACATAAGCCATTTTTTTATATTTACAAGATGATGTTTGATGATAATATCAAGCAGTTATGTTTGTCAGAACCTCCAGTTCTGCTGGAGTCAAACATCTCATACCAATCCTTCTGACAAGATACAAAAACCGATCCTCAGGAAGGGCTTTCATAAATTAATCAGCTAATTGGTATTCAGTTCTGACAAAATATAATTTAATAATATCATTTTCAACCTGTTCCTTTATGAAGTGATACCGAGTATGGATGTGCTTTGTATGAGAGTGTTGTACGGCTTTGCATGAGATTGCTATGGCTGACTGTGAATCATAGTACAACAGTATTTTGTTGTAGTTGAAGCCATAAACATTAAGCTGTGTCCTCATCCACATTACTTATGCACAACTTGAAGATAACGCCACGTACTATGCCTCTGTTGAAGATATTGCAGTGCAATATTATTTCTTTGACATCTTGCTTACAAGTTTGTCACCTAGGAACTGTATCCCTCCAGAAGTGCTTTTGCGAGTATCAATGCATTTGGCATGCTCAACATATGAAAATGCTTTAGAAAAGCCTTTGGACATCAGGAAATTAGATAATTCATCATACCAGGCTCTTAGGGCTTGCTTCAAGCCGTATAAAGCTTTCCTTAAAAGGTAGACTTTTTATGGATGCTCATGATCAACGAACCCTTCCGGCTGAGCAAAATAAACCTCCTCCTTCAGTGGACCATTTAGAAATTCTGTTTTAACTTCCACCTGGTAGATTGGAAAGGAGTTGTATGCAGCATAGGCAACGAAACTCCGAACTGCTACCAAACGAGCAACTGGAACAAATGATTCTTTAAAATTAGTACCCTCTTCCTGAGCATAGACTTTAGCTACAAGTATTGCTTTGTTGCGAATAACAGTCTGAACTTCATCCTTTTTTTTCTAAAAAGAATTTCATCTCCCCCATTAAGGACATTTCAAATCTACTGTGCATTAACTTTTCAAATCTTTTTGAATATTTATTGCGGTTTGTAGACCCAAAAATTATGTCATCAACGTAAATCTGCACAAGTAGAATATCCTCCCCGTATTTTATCTTGAATAAAGTTGGGTCAATTGTACCTTTAGAAAAACCTTTGGACATCAGGAAGTTTGATAGTTCATCATACCAGGCTTGGGCTTGCTTTAAGTCCATACAAAGCTTTCCTAGATGGTAGACTTATTCTGGCTGATCTGGATACAACGGAAACCCTTCCGGCTGAGCAACGTAAACTATTCCTTCAGTGGACCATTAAAAGAATTTGCCGTTTCACGGGTCCTTTCTGATAGATGGGTAACGATTGTGTGCTGTGTGGGCAACAAACAATCAGAAAACTACTTCAAGCGGAGCAACTGGAGCAAATGATTTTCAAAAATCAATTTCCCTCTTCCTGGAGCAGAACCTTTGCAAACAAGGTCATGCTTTTGTTGCGATAACCTTACAGTCTGATCTTCAATCCCTTTTTGTTCTGCCATAACCATTTAGCTTAATAACCATCTTGCCAAATGGTTTGTTGTCGAGTTCCCAGAAGTTTAGTCTGTCGAATGTATGAAGTTCATCCTGCATTTGCTTTCATCCTGCAGAATCAGCCATTGCCTCTTAATGTTCTTCGGTTCAACAATACTCACCGTGAGCGCGAACATACACATTTTAGGATCTGCGGCAAGCTGTCGTCTTGTTTGAACTGGCATGGTTGGATTTCCACAAACTTGTTCTAATGGATGATCTCTGGTCCATCGGTAATCATGACTTTGTGGTTGAAATGAATGCACATCGGTATTATCAATGTTGCGTAAGGAAGACTTACCAATTTCTTTACCGTGTACAAAAAGGATTGATAAATTCATCTTCTTGAAGCGGATGCATTCGGTGCTTGATTATTGTTGTTTTCCTCAGCTTGGACCCGTGTGTTGGGATTGTAATATTTTCTTCAAGTAAAGGTACTGAAGGAAATTCCACAACCTCTGTTGTGACGTATCTGTCTTCTTTGCTATAGGAACACATTTTGTCTTGGGGGCACGGGGTTCAGGTTGTTCATAATCTTGCGCCTTTTGTTCTTGACGGGCACTGAGGCATGAAGAGGGACATTTTCTAACAGAATCTCTTGTCGTTGTGGGTCGAGGATGAATGTTATCGATCAGACATCAGAAATACGGAATACAGGATGCGATATCAGCACGGGTCCTGAACTGGCTGATCGGAGCCATGAATTGAGGCACGGGTCCTGAAGTCAAAAATTGTACAAAAACCATACAAACTATCTTTGGGGATAGTGAGCTCAACCATTTTTGTTTTTTAACCCACGTTTTCACCACCGATTGGAGTTGGATTTTCATTTGCGTCAAAAGTAGCTCCAAATGGCATGTTCTTGTAGTTGACTTTAGTTGTAATATTGGACGAGAAGGATCGCCCAATAACATTCTCCAATGAGTGATTCTTTGTCAACTTAGTTGATACTATATAAACCGTTGGAATAAGAGGATGCAATTTAATGGAAATGACCCCTTGTCAATTTGTTTCTTCATAAAACTAGAGTTTGTAAGAAGAAAGAATTATTTATGAAGGGAGGGGTTCATTATTAAATTTTGCATTTTGAAGTCCATGAATTTATTCGTCAACAACTTGATGAGTGACTTGAGATTAAATTTCCAGGATATGTTGGTGCGTACTAGTAGATAGTTCTTCTTGATCATTGGTGGTTGTGAAGGTGAACCAACTGGATCAACAGCTCTTGAAAGCAACAATAGCTACCGGAACCTGGGGGTAACTGTTCGTGGTGGAAGATTATAGTACTAATTAAAAAACATTGGTTCGACAGGATCTCATGTCTTTCTTGATGGTGGAACATATGGTGTTGGAGCAAAAACAAGATATGCACGTGTCCTGAATGATGTATCCAGGAGTCAATCAAAGGAAGGCGCAGGTCCTGAACTAATTTGCACAGGAGCCGTGACTTGACCATTTCAAGAACTGAACTGCTCTGCTGTAGTGCGGATGTTGGTGGTGAAAGTTGTAATGAATGATTCTTGATAGGGAGGAGATACTGGTTTAGGAGATGAGAGATCGATGACTGAAGTATCAGTAAAGGAACAGATGAAGAAACTTGTTGGATAGGAAAAGATGACATGGATTCACTTCTGTTCTCCATTTGTAGTTTTTCCTAGTTCATCCTTGTACTTATATATTTCTTCAGGTCAGGCTTTAGTTTCCTCATTATCATCCCCAGCATTATCATCTCTGTCAAAATGTTCACTGATCACATCTGCTTCCACTAAAGAATTAGCTTTTCCTTCAGAGGAACCCTGGCTGGGATCCAGTTCCTTCTCTTGAGGTCTAGAGTTGACTGTGGACTCATCAAGAAATCCCCTAGTATGTTACCAGTCCCCTTCATGTGAGGCCTCCAGTTCCAGGTGGTCTCTTGCTCATTTTCTTGCTTTCCTTGAGAGCTTTCATTATGTCAGCAGCCTCTTGTTCAGCAGGAGTAAGAGTTTGAATACCCTTGAGCTTCTTAGCCGAATTAGAGAGACCTCTTCTTTGACAAATAAGGAATCTCAGAAAGCAATACAGACTGTCTGCTTTGTGTGGGTTCGCGGTTCGATTCAGCAGATGCAATCAGATTGTGTCAGTGTCTGGATGTTGTTTGGATGCTTATGCTCCGAGATTTAACACTTCATCTCTTGTGTCAGTGATCTGCCATCCAGTTGAGGTAAGAGCTTGATGTTGTTTGGAAGCAGATGCATCAGACTCCCGTGGTTTCTTTGAACTTTGGTGATTCAATCTTTCGAAGGAGGCTGAGTGACCTTGAAGCGGCAGATTCGGGGTCTTCTTCTCTTGCTGACTACCCTGGTTTGATCCAGCTGAAGGGCCTTCATCATCACGTAGTCTTCTTCCTCATCAACTATTATGCTTTCTTATGGTCTTTAAAACCTTGACTGAACTTTCCTTATCCATGGCTCTTTATCTTGTTTCCCTTTGGATTCTGATAATCGCCTTTGGGACTATATTTCAGATTCTTGATTCTTGATGGACTTGGCCAGGCCAGCGCAGAGCATTTCTCGATAAATCTGCGGTGTGTCGTTCAAGAATCTTAAGGAGGAGCATCATCAAGTTATATTCCTTGTTATTTATCATCACCGTAGGAGCTTGGGATTTAATTGAAGCCAAAACATCGGCCAGAATGATCAGTCTTCTTGACTTCAGCATTCCTTGCTCCAATCTTGCCACTTTAGCTAAAGGGCGATGAATTGGAGTGATTTCAGGGAGAGATGTGGTGATTGTTGTAGCTTCCGTGTTGATTGGTGGAGGAGTGACCAGTGACGACGGCTTAGTAGATGAGACATCTGTGAAGGGAGCAATAACTGGAGGAGTTGACGTTACTGTCTGATGACTTGGATCAGGTAGGTGGAATTCATACTCCTCTAAACTTTTGATTTCCCTGATCATCTTCGGTTGGTTGTTATAAAGGGGAAAACTTGATCCCCAAAGTTATAAGTGTATCGAGATTTTTCATGGAAGACATAGAACCAGAATGACTTTCTGGATTTTCTTCGTGACATGTTCGTCTGTTATGAGCACATGGATTGATGAATTCCTCGCGACAGCCTACCCAAAGGTTCATGAAAACCTGAAGTCTCATAACGACGAAACATGTCATCGAAGAGAAATTCCAGAGAAAGTCATTCTGGTTCTATGTCTTCCATGAAAAATCTCGATGACACTTATAACTTTGGGGATCAATTTCTTTATGACAAACCAACCGAAGATGATCAGGAGAAATCTAAAGTTATAGAGGAGTCTGATTCCACCTACCTGATCCAAGTCATCAGACAGTAACATCAACTCCTCCAGTGATTGCTCCCTTCAAAGATGTCTCATCTACTGAGCCGTCATCACTGGTCACTCCTCCACCAATCAACACAAAAGCTACAAAAATCACCACATCTCTCCCTGAAATCACTCAATTCATCGGCGCCCTTTAGCTAAGCAGTGGCAAAGGATTGGAGCAAGAGATGTCTGATGGAATTCCAAGTAGATGATCATTCTGCCGATGTTTTGGCTTCAATTAAATCCCAAGTTCCTACGGTTGGATTGATAAATATCTAGGAATAAAAACTTGATGATGCTCCCTTTTAAGATTCTTGATACGACTCAACTGCAGATTTAATCGAGAAAATATACTCTGCGCGGCCTGGCCAGAGTCCCACAAGGAATCAAGAATCTGAAATAGTCCAAAAGGCGATTATCAGAATCCAAAGGGAACAAGATAAGATGCCATGGGATAGGAAGTTGCAGTCAGAGGTTAAAGACCATAAGAGAAAGCATAATGTGATGATGAAGAAGACGATGATTGATTGATGAAGGCCCTTCACCTAGGATCAAACCAGGGGTAGGTCGCAAAGAGAAGAAGGGACCCGAATCTGCGCTTCTAGGTCAGCTCTGCCTCCTTCGAAAGATGATCCACCCAAAGTTCAAAGAAACCACGGGAGACTGATGCATCTTGCTTCCAAACACATCTAGCTCTTTACCTCAACTGAGATGGCAGATCACTGACCAAGAGAGGTGTTGTTAATCCTCTGTGTGCATATGCTTCCAAACAACATCAGATCACTGTCAATGTCTATGATGCATTTGCTTGACATCTGAACCCGAAACCCACACAAAGAGGACAGTCTGGTAATTGCTTTCTGAGATTCCTTTATTTGTCAAAGAAGGGGTCTTCTAATTCGTCTAAGAAGCTCAAGGGTATTCAAACTCTTACTCCTGCTGAAACAGAGGGCTGCTGACTATAATGAAAGCTCTCAAGAAAGCAAGGGAAAATGAGCAAGAGACAACCTGGAACTGGAGGGCGCAAATGAAGGGACTGGGTAACTACTAGGGGGTTCTTGATGGTCACAGTCTTCGCTATGAGCCTCAAGAGAAGGAACTGGATCCAAGACAGGGGGTTCCTGTGGGAAAGCTTTAATTCTTTAGTGGGGGAAGCAGTTGTGGTCAGTGACATTTTGACAAGAGATGATAATGCTGGGGTTGATAATGAGGAAACTAAGCCTGATCGGATAAATATAAGTAAAAGTGAACTAGGAAAAATACTATGGAAACTTGAAGTGGAAATCCATGGTCACTGTTCCCTACTCAATACAAAGTTTCTTCATCGGTTCCTTTATGATACTTCGTCATCTATCTTCTCATCTCCTCTAACCTGTATCTCCTCTCTTTGTCAAGATTCATTCATTTCAACTCTTCACCACCTTACATCCGCCCTACAGCAGGCAGTTCAGTTTCTTGAATGGTCAAGTCAGGGCTCCTGTGCAAATTAGTTTGGACCTGCGCCTTCTTTGATGACTCGCTGGATAATCAGTCAGGACTCGTGCGCAAATCTTTGGTTTTCTCTCCAAACACCATTATGTTCCACATCCAAGAAAGGACTATGAGATCATGTTGTAACCATTGTTTAATGAGAGTACTATAATCTTCCACCACGAACGTTTTCCCAGTTACAAGGGTTAGATATTGTTGCTTCAAGGAGCTGTTGATCCAGTTGTTCACCTTCATCATACGACCCAATGTCAAGATGAACAATCTTACTAGTACTTCACCAACAAATCAGGAAATTATCTCAAGTCAATCATCAGGTGTTGAAGGATTAAATTCATGGACATCAAAATGCATAATTTAATAATGAACCCCTCCTTCATAATATTTCTTCAAACTCTAGTTTTGAAGAAACTAATTGACAAGGGGTCATTCCATTAAATTTGCATCATCTTATTCAACTGTTTTATACTATCACTAAGTTGACAAAGAATCACTCATTGGAGAATGTTATTGGCGATCCTTCTCGTCCAATTTCAACATAAAGTCAACTACAAGAACATGCCATTTGGAGCTACTTTGACGCAAATGAAAATCCAACTCCATTCGGTGTGAAACGGTATGGTTGAGATCTACTATCTCAAAGATAGTTTATGGTTTTTGAACAATTTTGTTCAGGACCCGTGCCTCAATTCTATGGCTCCTGATCATAGCAGTTTCAGGGACCCGTGCTTCATGATATGATGTCTGAATCTAACAGTTCAGTCCTCGCACCACAACGGACAAGAGATGTCTGTTGAAAATGTCTCTTCAGGCCTCGTTCCTCAAGGACAAAAGGCGTCAGATTATGACAACTCTGACCCCGTGCCCCCAAGACAAAATGTTGTTCCTACAGCAGAGAAGACAGATTCGTCACAACAAGGGTTGGAATTTCTCTTCAGTCCTTTACTTGAAGAATATTACAATCCAACACACGGTCAAGCTGAGGAAAACAACAATAATCAAGCACCGAATGCATCGTTTCAAGAAGATGAATTTATCAATCCTTTTTGTACACGGGTACAAGGAAATTGGGTAAGACTTCCTCACGGCACATGATTAATACCGAATGTGCATTTCATTCAACACAAAGTCATGTTTAAACCGTATGGGACCAGAAGATCATCCATTAGAACAAGTTCGTGGAAATCCAACCATGCCAGTTCAAACAAGACGACAGCTTGCCGCAGATCCTAAAATGTGAATGTTCACGCTCACGGTCTGAGTATTTGTTTGAAACCGAAGAACATTAAGGAGGGAATGGCTGGATTCTGCATGGATCAAAGAATGCAGGTGACTTCATCAGTTCGACAGACTAAACGTCTGGGAACTCGTCGACAAACCATTTGGCAAGATGGTTATTAAGCTAAAGTGGTTATGGAAGAACAAAAAGGATGAAGATCAGACTGTAATTCGAAACAAAAGCATGACTTGTTGCTAAAGGTTATGCTCAGGAAGAGGGTATTGATTTTGAAGAATCATTTGCTCTAGTTGTTGTTGGAAGTAGTTGGATATTTTTGTTGCCCAACCGCACACAAAGTCTTTTCTCATCTATAGTCATGGACGTGATTAAACGGCATTTCTTAATGGTTCCACTGAAGGAAGAGGTTTACGTTGCTCAGCCGGACAGGGTTCGGTGATCCAGGATCATCCAGAAAAATCAGTCTACCTTCTAAGGATAAGCTGTTGTTGGATTAAAGCAAGCTCCATTAGAGCCTGGTATGATGAACTATCAAACTTCATGATGGCCAAAGGTATTTTAAAGGTACAATTGATCCCAAACTTTATTCAAGATAAATTATGGGGAGGATATTCTATTGTGCAGATTTACGTTGTGACATAATTTTTGGGTTAACAAATCCATAAATATTCAAAAGATTTGAAAAAGTTAATGCACTGTAGTTAGATTTGGAAATGTCCTTAATGGGGGAGTTAGAGATTGAAATTCTTTTTCGGGACTTCGATCACCAGTCCCAACAAGGTCTTTTTATCAATCAGGCCAGTACGTTTAGAGATTCTAAATAGCATAATATGGACAATGTCACTCATTGGTACCACCAATAGCTACAAAAAACCCAATTAGATGAGATTTGAGTGGAGAACTGTAGGATCCAATCTGATTATCGTAGTAAAATCGGGTCACTCATGTACTTGACATCTAGTAGACCAGACTTAGTGCAAGCAGTTATGCTATTGTGCACGTTATCAAGCACGACCAACTTAAAAGACCTATAGGGTTATAAGAATCTTTAAATACCTAAAGGGTTCCATTAATATGGGACTTCTGGTATCCAAAAGGATTCTGTCTTTGAACACTAAACAGCATTTTCTGACGCTGATCATGCCGGATGCCTTGATACTCGAGAAAAAGCACTTCTTGCGAGGGATACAGATTCCTTGGTGATAAACTTGTACGTGGTGTTCAAAGAATCAAAACTGCACTCTTGCAATGTCTTCAGCAAGATAGAGGCGAGTACGTGGCTGAGTATTGCAAGTGTGTCATGTAATGGGGATGGGACACGGGCTTAAGTTTAATGGCTTCAACTCAACTAAATATTGTTTGTACTACGTTCACAGTCGAGCCATAGCAATCTCATGCAAAGCGTACAGCACTCTCACTTCTCATACAAAGCACATCCATACGCGGTATTTTAATCCTTCATAAAGGAATCAGGTTTGGAAAATGATAATTAGTAAATTTATTTTGTCAGAACTGAATACCAATTAGCCTGAGAAATTTATGAAAGCCCTTTTGAGGATCGGCTTTGTTTCTTGTCAAAAGGATTGGTATGAGATGTTTCGGACTCCAGCAGAACTGGACGTTCTGACATACAATAACTGCTTGATATTTCATCAAAATCATCTTGTTAAATAAATAAATAAAATTAAATTAACTTTAAAAAACAATGGGCTTATGTTACAGTTCTGTGCATAACCGGGCCTCATCGTTAAAGTAAATACACGTCTCAGTGCATTTTTCCTTGCAACGGAAAAAGAGAAAGTCTTTTCGGTATTGAGCTACTAACAAAACATTCAAAGTTTTGAGCTCATGACAATGGCTTGCAGTTATTTCTGACTGCAACCCGCTTTTCAATCTGAGGAACGCATGTCGTCGAAAAGACAGTTGTTCCTGACAACGGGTAATTAATTTTTCCCGGGCATGGATTATTTCATATCCATGCATCATAAGAATAAGTGTACGTTTTTAGTGCATTTATTTGTCAAAATAGTGAAATTTATTTCAATTGGGGAAAAAGTGTCTTCACAATGAATTAATATGTTTCAGTAATCACGAAAAGATTTTCAGTTAAATTCGTTCTCTCAACAATGGACTACAGCTCTTTTAAATAGAAACAGGGGTCAATTATTTGAGGGGGAGGAAGTGTCAAATAATCTTTAACCGGTCTTTCTAAAAATAAGTCAAGGATTAAAAACAGTTGAAGTTTTTGATAATGACAGATAACAATTTAAAGGGAGTTAATTCATATTAAACTTAACATGTTGCCTAGATGTCATTTGCTTCAAACTTTAGGGAATTATCTTTGCTAATTTGAAGACTTAGTGAATTCAGGCTTTAAACTACATAGGACTAATATTGCCACAGCGTCATGTTTGTAAAAAGATTAGGAATGTTTAGAAAAATTCTTTCGTAGTTTAAAAAAGCCCTTGAAAAAGAAAACTGATTTCACGGGACTAGATTTCGATTAGATTTTTAAAGGTTTTATTAATTCTGCTAAAACACGATCTTCAAAGCATGTGTGCATATAAGATTTTTCTGATTTATGAGGGTATCGAAAACATCAAGGGGAAGAGAGTAAAAATACAATGAAAGGTTACAACCACTACACGTGATAGAATCCATAGCCTTATTTTTTATAAGGCTTTTCTGGAAGTCAAAAGTCTTTTCCGCAGAGAAAATTCAGTGTTTTATCGTGTTACGTTCGGTGCGCTATATTCCAACACATAGGAGAAGATATTTCTTGTATTTATGGTATGCATCAGTTGAGATACCAGGTAATGTGTAGACTGAAGATTGATTAGAGCAGTGAGGAAAAGATTGGTTACTGATTCAATTTAAATGCTTCCTTAACAGTCATCACCTCACGCGTGTTTTTAATAAGAGTAGAAAGAAATTATTGACCAAAAAAGAGGTTTCAATATTTGTATGATAAGCATGATAATTCCTCTAGTTAGTCAGTAATACGATAGAAAGAAAAGTAACATTTGGGACTTAGTTGGTCTTAGTGTTTTCATGTTGTCTACTGAGAGGGAATATTGAGCTATCCGGGACTTAGTTGACTTTGGTGGTTTCAAATTTATATTCATCCTGTCATGTTAAGAGAAAGTTTAGACATCGGGACATAATTGACTTTGTGTTGCGGTTTCGAATTAATTGCGTTACTTCAAAAGATTTGGGGCGTCAGACTTCAAGTCTTCTTAAGGCGATTGCAAAGAAGGCTTTGAATCTACCTCAAGAAAGGATTGCTTGTTTCAAGGGAAGCTAAGACAACTTCCAAAGGGAGAGTATCGAGGACGGACTACGAGACTGTTACATGGAAAAATGACTATGTCATTTCGGTTTGAACATTTTTTCAGGTCCTGTTCTCATACATAATCTTGTGAATATATAAATGTGTAGTGTAGACTTAATTATTGGCTAATATAAATAGTCGCTTGGAGTACAAAATTTTAAGGGAATTTCTTAGAAAATTCAAAAATCTTTCAAAATTACAGTACTCAACATATCTTATTATATCTTCAATGAGTGAGGGGGGGAGCTTAATTGTTCCAAACACGGCTTGTGAATAATGGCACACTTTTCTCCAAAAGTTTATAACATTTTTAAATCAATTGATATCCAACAATGTCAAATGATTTGAATTTTGATAAGGGGAGAAAAAATGTGATTAAAAATATGTAATGTGATCCTCTTACTCAAGGTGTATTCTCCACCAAATGTGCTAACCAGTTTCAAATACCGATGCACTGTTGAGGGGGAGAGTTCTAAAAAATCAAACATCAATCGTGTACTAAACACTTTGATAGTTATATCCAAGTACCTGATTGAGTTTATCACAGTGATTTTATGGGCAAGGTAAACTGTACCAAAAGGACTAACCATGTTTTTACTGTTTATCGAAGTTATAAGGATGGTAAGGTTCGGTACTGTTCCCATGATCCTGCCAGAACCGGAGGGGTGGGATCTACCCAGGGACTTATCCACTAGTTAGTGTAGAAGTCCTTAGGTATGATAACAAAGGAGTAAATGTAAGGGAAAAAGGGAATGTGTACCGACTGAGAGATGGAGCTAGAAGTTACTTGAATAAACCCAACAAGGTTCTAGTCATGAATCTTGGGTTAGCATGAAGGGGTTGAAGAATGAAAAGTATTGTACGGATAAAGGGTTTTGTAAAGAAAGAAGCCCTCCATACACTTGGCAGGAATCCGGGGTCAATAATATACTGTCAAGAATCACAAGTTCGATTGCTGACTATTGAAGACGAATCATTGGACCCAGTGTAAGTGATGCAATGCACAAACCTTCCCAGCCATTCGAGTTTCTCTTTTGAAAAAAAAGAAAACTTGTCTCATTTTTTGTCACGAAGAACTAAAACATGCATTCTTACTGTCTCTCTCACTCCGAGTAGTACGGTATTGAAAAGTTGGCAGTCAGCTCCAGCCTTCCGATCACTAATATAAAGCGCACTCTTTCGAGTGGTCTGAGCCAAGAGTTCATCAATTAATCTTGTTAGGGACACATTTCCATTTATCTGTCTTTCACACACTGTGGAAACAAGTTATCTTAAGAGTCCTACGCATTATCCTTGTGATATTGCAGAACATGCGAGTGATACGAAGGGTATTCACTATGAAGATGGAAATCCCTGCTAGAGTCCTACATCAAACAAGCTTAGGTAGGTGCGTGTGCGATTCTGTAAGAATCAAATTGTGGTCAACTGGGACCAGAAACGATGGTGCGATTCTCGAGAATAAAACTTGTTCCAGCAATAAGAATTGACGGTTACGAACATTTGACAACCAATCAAAACTATCGAAGTGCTACAAAAAGATTTTTCATAATTAACACTTAGATTGTTTTTACAAATCAATTTTCTATTTATTGCTAACTGTTTTATTACAGGAACATTTAAAATGGAGAGGAGAAAGTTACGTGCTTCCAACAAAAATCAAAGTTCATAACCGCATAATGCTTATTCTCAAGATTCATTCGAAGATATCATTGAAAGCTAAGTATCTGTTATTTAAGCTTCCGCAACTCTGATATTCAAGCTTTATCAGATCTAAGAAAAGTGTGAGCATTTCATTCCGAATGGACACAAGTTCACAAGATGGGAAAAAGATCACAGATGGTGATTTATGATTTTGATTGGAAGATGAATCTCAAAGAAAGCTCAAAGATCAATATAAGTCCAGCTAAAGGCCTAAAAGTCTAAAGTTCACTGCTTCAGATTCACAAGATGCAAATCAATGAATCAAACGTTTAGAGCTATTACATAAGATCAATTATGAAGATTGAAAGAGCTTAAAGTTTAGTATTTTCAGGGTGACCTCCTTAGGGGAAGATTGTTAGATATTAGAAAAAAGACTCGGTCACCCCGTGTATATTAATGTTAAATATGAGTCGTAGTTTAATAGGTAAACGTTTGACTTTCTGTATTGAACGGGTACTAATACCCGGTGTATTGTAACGAACTATAAATACCTCTTCAACCTTTGGAAGAGGTGAGTTAAGCATCTATTTCATTTACATACACTCTTTAGTGTTGTTTTCTTTTCTCTTTCAACTCATTCTCTCTCTCTATACAACTTTCTTCTCTTAGATCCTCGTTAGATCTATACATGTTTGTGAGAATTCGGAAACCTACATAAACGAACATTTATAAGAGTCTGAAGTCATTAGAGTAAATAAGTTTGTAAACGAGCATGTTCACACCCCAAAAGATAATATAACATTTAAATTCAAAAAAAAAAAAACGAGGTGAAAGGTTAAGGGCTTTATGACTCACCTGGATGTTTGGCAGGAAACAATTAGCAGAAATGCAAATAATAAGCACAACACAAACGGAAAATGGAACGGCTCGACCAAGAAGATGCAACTTAACTTAACGGCTAAGTCCTACTAGCTTAGGATGATGAATTATCTGATGGATGAGTGCATCAACGCGACACATTGATTAAGGGATTGAGGGTTTTCAACGTTGAAGCGTTTTGGTGGTTGGTTAATAAAATAAATCGAAAAGCAAACACAAAATATGTAATATAATTCCGATATATTAATATGAAAAAGAAAATTATATAATTATATGAGTGAATTATTAATAACGACGTCAAACAACCAAAAGAAATAAGTCGCATATATAAAGACTTTACAAGTATTATATAAGAAACGTGAGAAAATAATGATAACAATATAATTCGACACGTTTTTAAAAATCACCCATTTAATTAATCAAGAGTTCTTGCATACAAATAAACACACATTTTAAAGTTGCGAATTAGATAAATAACGTTTTCAAAGTTTTTACAAAAGTTATTATTTT
The DNA here is from genome assembly GCA_026074375.1 of Tanacetum coccineum. Classification (NCBI taxonomy): domain Eukaryota; kingdom Viridiplantae; phylum Streptophyta; class Magnoliopsida; order Asterales; family Asteraceae; genus Tanacetum; species Tanacetum coccineum. Next base: position 53,360 of record BQNB010025886.1, read on the forward strand.
GTCAATTAGTCGGGAATTATAAAATAATATTATAAAATAATATTTTATAATTTAAGATTTCGTTACGCGTTTTAGCTAAACTAGTTGTCTCGTTTGTAAAAGTATAGTTTCATTTATTTGTCGGGTTATTGTGTAATTATAATTTAATACTCTTAAAGACTATATAACTTAATCATTTTTATTGGGTTTCCAAGATAATAAAAGTTTTAACGAAAAATACTAAGTATAGAAGTTTATGGAAATTTCGTATGACTATTTGTTTATTCGATGTTTGCCATCATTTTTACAAAACTCAACGTTTTCCCCTTTTAATCAAACCATATTGCAAAATACGCGTGTTTCAATTTATATCTAGACGGGACAAATAAATAACAAGATAAGTAAACCAAACGCACCCTTAATGTTTAAAAAGAAAACCAAACTTAAATAACTACAACAAAAACATAACCATTCCAAATCTAAAATAAAGAGGGTGAAGGTGGCGGTTGTAGGTTGCGGTTGTGTCTTGGTGTGGTGTTGCGGTGTGGTGGCTGGTGGAGGTGGGGAGGTCAGTGGTGGAATGAGGTGGTGAGTAGGGAGATAAAGGTGGAGATGGTGGTGACATTGGTGTGGTGGTAGCGAATGGTGGTGTTGGTTGGGCCGGAGGGTGGCGGGTATGTGGTGATGAGGTTGATGGTGATAAGACGATGATGAAGGTGGCAGACGAGGGTTGGGGCAGCCGATGGAGAGGGAGACGACGGGGCTAGTGTTGTGGTGGGATGGAGATGGTGGACGGGGTGGAGTGGCAGCGGGGTGGGAGATGATGCGATGAGGGCGGTGGTGGAGAGGGAGGCGGCAGCTGGTGTTGTGGTGGGATGGAGATGGTGGACGTGGTGGAGTGGCAGCGGGGTGAGGAGATGATGACGATGCTGGTGTAGATGGTGGCGACGATGTTGGTTGTGGCGGCTGGATGGCCGGAATCCAGGTGACGGCGCCGAAAAATAAGGAGAGGGAGGAGAGGTGAGTATGTGTGTGTGGTGGCTAAAAAAATGTGTATAACCCTAATAGGGTTTGTTATTTATATTAGAAAGTTTGAAAATAAAGTGGCAAGTATAAAATAGATCAAGGTTAATGTTGTAAATATTATTAGAAGGACTGAAAGTGTATTTTTTGTTGAATAACGGTTCGAGACTCGTTTAAGCTAGTTAACGAATGATTTAAAACACGAAAGTTGCGTCGTTGCGTTTAAAATAGTTTTTCCCATGAAAATGAGTATTTACTCGGCTATTATTTTATAAATATTTTTATAAAATATATTTAAAATGATTATTATTTATTTGGTAGCCATCGGGTATCACGGCAAGCTTTGTCCGTAAAAATAAAACTTTAATTTGAACATTCGCGTTTTTAACAAACGTTTTTGAATAAAAATTTTAAATAATTTATTAAATATTTTTATTTAATAAAAAGTGATAATTAAATATAAATTTAATTATTTTTGTGTCGGTCCTAGTTAATACACTAACTTTACTTTATTACTGATACTCTATTTATCCCTGATAGGTAATACGCGTTGCGTGAGGTTGGTTCAAAAACTTTGCGAGGTATTTTAGTCATTGTCTTGCTTGGTTTTCGTTGTCCGGGTTTATAAAACTGGAGGAAGTTGTCGGAATGTCGTTTTATGTCCAACGCTATGTATACCCCATAATTAATAACTATTTTGGCAGGTATTCTGATTGATAAGGCAAAGTTAGGAATAACATCTTCTCGTTTTCAAGTCAAATAAGTTTGAAAAATAAATTTGTAAATAAGAGATAATATAAATAATTAGGATTTATTATTTAAATACGTTTCAAAAATTTACCGGCACGATGGGTAATCGTTTTTATTGTGACTGTAAATATTAAAATAATTAAAAGTCAAAAATCAAGTCAGCCCAAAAAAAAAAAAAAGTCAAAGGGTTAAAATTGTCATTTAAAATCCTGAAAATTACGGGGGTTAGGTTGCCAACTTTTGCCACAACTACATACATAAATTGACTAGTCAACAAAAACCATTAATGTAGTTCATAAAATACTCATTAAATGAAAAATACAAATTGTTAAGCCTCAAACTATGTATCACAAACTTTTTTCCCATGGTCTTAGTTTATTCGACCAAGTCAAGTTTCGATAAACTAACTGTTAAGAATCAAGGAAAACAACGACTTCACCAGAAGCCAAGTTCAACAACGATTTTTGTCCCAATCATCTCTCCACAACGACACACATTCAGGACTCGGAACGAAATTTACAAAAATTAAAGATCTCAGGTTTGGTCTTTTTCAAGAGATAACAAGATCTGTAAAGGATACTCATCCCCAAAAACTGTATCAAGGAAAAATATAGCGAAAATTGTAACATCATACATCACGCTGTTTGTAACCACCTTCAAAAATGTGTCACATCGAAAATATGTCTGAGAGTGTTACTTTATAATACAACAGCATAAGATACAAGAGAACGACCTCTAAAAGTGCTCATTTTGAAAAGTAATCTCGTTGATTTTCTTGAAATTGATATAACATTTTGTCCCGTAATTGCATCACAATGAAAAGCTTGAAAGCAATACAACGAGATTTGATCATTTGTATATAATTAGAAATCCATGAATGAAATCTTGTCAATTTAGACTCCAATGCACATCAAGTAAGCCAAGCATCTAATTCACCTGAGAAAAATATGCTTAAAAGTGTCAACATAAAGTTGGTGAGTTCATAGAGTTTTGTAAGTATAAATGTAAATGTTGAAATCCAAATATTTATAAAGTATGCATGACCATTTCAATCCTTATAATAATCGCCAAAAATGTAAGAGTAAATGTAGAACAGAAAGAGTTTAGTGTCTATTGCTTCACCATAGTATAATAAAAAGTGTTCCGTAATTAGTAATATTCAACAAGGTAGTATGGACAGTGATTTTGTTGATTTTTCCAAAATGTATGGGTCTACTATAACAGATACAGTACCACATAAATGTATTTACGGTTGCGCTAAGCTCATGACACCGAAGCTCGACATCTATGTATGCAATTTAATGCAAATAAAGGGCCCGTGTAGATGTTCAAACCCGCAACATCCAAATTGTTCCGACATGTATGCGTTCGTGTTTCAGTACAGTCGAAACTAGTGAGAGCTACTCACCCGAACGGGGATGTCAATCCCAAATAGATCTATTTATACACTCGCGCTCGCAACCTAGCAATTGATGGTTCATGATAGTGAGCAATAGTGGGTTTAGCTACTTAGGCAAACACGTAAACAGGAAATGATAACCGAAAACACTTGTGTCTAAAATAAAAACATTGTATTCATAAATAGCTTTGAGTACTTAATCCAAGAGTAGAAAGAGTGTGATATAAATCAAGTAATTGAGTTTGTAATGAGTATGTAAACAATTTCGTAAACGTGTATGCAAATGAGTATGTAACAAAGTATGAAACCAAGTTTGTAATCAACCATGTAATTGTGTTTGTAATGAGTTGCGAAATAAAGTATGTAAACCAAGTGTGTAGAATAGTATGTAAAAGATATTGTAAATGAATATGTAAACAAGTTGTATCGAGCATGTATTCTCCCCCGAGATTTGTAAAGTAAATGTAAAATAAGTGAAAGATGGGCTATAAACTCACCTCGATGCTGAAGAACAATTAACAGATAGGCATCTAATATGCACAACACAAACGGAAGACGAACGGCTAGATCAAGAAGTTGCAACTAATCTTATCGGCTAATACCCACTAACTTAGAATGATGAATGTGATACGTTGATAAAAGATTTAGATCTCAAGTTGTAATAGTTTGGTGGTTGATTAAATAAAATAAATTAAGAAGTAAACGCAAAGTGTGTAATATATTCCGTATATATTACAAAATGAAAAATGACCAAGTATATAATTTATACCGTGAATTATATGACAAGTTACACAACCAGAAGAATAACTCGAAGCGTATATAATACACAACATGTGTTATATCTAAGAGGTGACAATTAAAAATAAAACGGTCTAATTATATAATACTTTCCAAGTATTATATAAGAAAGATGATAAAAATAAATGAAACTAAATAATTTTACAAGCGCCCGGATATCCCTAAATGATTTAGTAGAAAGCTCCTTTATGAAAATAAACGCACGTTTTAAAGTTGCGTTCTAGATTGATGAAATCTCTAAAATTATACCTCATGTTTGATTATCGGGTCTTCAAGATTTAATATTTCTTAAGACATTTCAAGATAAGAAATAAAGTAGATTTGTAAAAATTTACTAAGCGTAGCAATTTATTAAAATATCGGCATGACCTATTCGTTTATGTAACGTTTTCCATATTAACAAAAGTTAATTATTTTCCCTCAATTAAATCAATCCATGATGCAAACCCAAACCTAAATACTCCAAAATATGTTATTGACCACAAATCCAAACACACCCGAAGGCTGTTAAACACCAAAAACAAAATAATAAACAACACATTTATTTAACCATTAAACCACCATTAAATCCGATTTTTATATTTATAAAATCTTATGATATTTTTATTAGTCGATTTGTATAAACCAAACAAATCATAACCCTACTCATTTGAATCGCGGCCAACCAAACGCTCCATATATGGCTGTTTTACAGCCAAACAAAAGCACCCAACCCGGCTGTTTTATAGCCAAACAAACACCCCTATACGGCTGCTTAAACTCGAATCCAAACACCCTCGATGCGTTTCTGTTAAACCAAACGCACCATTGGTGCTGATAAGAAACCAAACACACCCGTATGTGGTGTTAGCCACAGAAACAAACACGCCTTTGGGGATGACGAGGTGATGATGTTGGTGTTGTTACCGTGGATGTGGTGGAGGTGGTGTGGCGGCGGTGGGTGTGGCGTGGAGATGGCTGCGGAGGTGGTGATGGCAGCGGATGCCATGGAGATGAAGGTGGGGATGATGGAGGTGGTTTCGGCAGTGGCCGGAAGTCAAATTTCACCATCAATCCAATCTCATCGAGACGATCACACTCAATAGATTGATTATCCAATCTCACATATCCCACACAAATACATATAATATCACATAAACACATAAAATCACATAAACCATACATTGCAACATGCACATAAGTCAATACTACGGTTTGACCAACCTGCTCAAGTCATGATTGTTACAGCCGGAGCGGCGCCGGATATTTTGAGAGAAGATGGGAGATGAGATGGGGGCTAGGGTTATTATGAAGAAGCCCTAAATCATTATCTATATATATTGGAAACTATAAAAATAAAGTAGCAAGTCCTTAATAGTGTAGGGTAACAGTTGTAAATATTTTCACAAGGACCTAAAGTGAAACTTTTGGTAAATATTTGTTCGGGACTCGTTTGGGCTAGTTAACGGATGATTCAAAGCACGAAAATTACGCCAATGCGTTCCAAATGATTTTTCTCACGAAAATGAGTATTTACATGACTAGTTTTCATAAATGTTTCATAACATTTATTTAAAAATGTTTATTATTTATTTGTATAGTCATCGGGTATCACCCGTAAGCTTTGTTCGTAAAAATACAACTTTGACTCTAACATTGATGTTTTTAATAAACATTTCTAAAAATGTGACAAATAATTTATTAAACATTTTTTTATTTAATAAAAAGTGCTAATTAAATATAATTTAATTATTTTCGTCTCGGTACGCGTTGTTCTCGTTTCTAAAATTTTGCGAGGGTATTTCTGTCATTTTCTGCTCGTTTTCGGGTCTCGGGCAAAACTAAAAAGTTGTCCGGAATGTCGTTTTACATC
>BQNB010025887.1:0-59157 GCA_026074375.1 Tanacetum coccineum
TTCAATTGAAAGCATTATTTTGATGATGATTTTTATTGATAATTAAGGATAATGTTTTTATATTTTTGATTTTTGATTTTTTGTTGTTTTTTATTTTTTTCTTATACTAATACTAATAAAAGAAAATGAAAAATATTTTTGTGTTTTATATTTTTATAAATAAAAGAAAATATTCACAAACAGGAAAATTAACTTCACGAGGGAAGGGTCTTAAAACATTAATCGTCAAACAAACACGAAAATCGTTTCACAGCCTCCCCGGCAGCGGCGCCAAAAATTGATTTATACCTTTTACTATATATAAATATAAATAAATATATAAATATATATAACAAAGAGGATAATATCAATGATAGTAGTATAGTAAACCGGAAGTATCGGTTTCTCACTTCGTTATCCACAAAGTTTAAAACCGGACCCGGGTCGTTCTTCCCTGACGAGGCGTGAATGGAAAATCGAAAGTCAGTTTGAATATCAATCCTTGAATGGAAAAGATATGGGGTTGAGTTTCTAAAACTACTAATAATATGCAAAAACGAATAAAAGAAAACCCTAAATAAAAGCAATTTAAGAAAAACGCGAAAAACGGGAATTTAAACCTAAAACTACGGGAAAGCATAAAAAAGGCAAATGATTATGTTAAACTTCTACGGGAAGCATAAATAAGGCATAAGAATGAAATCCTAAGTCTATGGGAGCATAAAATTTAGGCAATTAGGCTTAAATCACAAAAACGAGAACGGAAATTAAAAACGAACGCGACTAAAAACCTAAAATATGAAAAATTAATCCTAAAGTGAATTTTTTTTACTTTTCCTAATTTTAATTGACTAAAAAGTAAGAATAATGAAAACTAGAACGAAAACGGAGTTAAATTAAGTTTAAAAACGCGAAAACGAGAACCGGGCCCGAAACCCGTTCTTTAAAAATTAAAATTTTGCAAAAATGACCCTACGAAAGTTTTTTTATTTTTCCTAAGTGCAAAATGATAAAATAAAATTTTCTAAAAAAGAAAAATATTTTTTTGATTTTTATTTAATTTATTATAATTAAAAAACAGTTTAAAAGAAAATAAATGATAAAAAATATCAAACGATTATGAAAAATTCTGAAAAATTCAGGGAAATTGCATTATACTACAAAGGTTCTAAGAAAAATTTAAAACTAAAAATACGGCTTATAAATAAGCTGTTATTAAGCTAAAAGTGGCTGAATGCTTAAAGTGCAACAAAGGTTTATAAGATTAAAAAGATGGGACTATGACAGAGAAGTCCCAAGGGCACGTTTGTAGTAGAGCTTGGTGTTAAGTGTGTTAGCTAACTAAGGGGGAGGTCATGGGTTCAAATCCCATGCCTCCCTTTTTGAGAAAAAGGTTTTTTTCATTTTTCTTTTTACTTACTTATAGAATAGACAAAGTTAAGCAAATTTTAAAAAAAGAAATTCAAAAATTGAAAATAAGCTGAGAAATAGGGTAAATAAGCTAACAGTTCACTATATTAACTAAGTGACTACTACTCTAACTGTTTAAGCTACTAGAGGACAAAATAAGCTAAAGGAAATCACAAATAAGCAAGACAACTAACCAACTAGTCCTAATAAGTAGATGCAAGCAAAGATAGGCCATTAAAACAGACAGATAAGCAAATGAGTTAAAGCAGATTAAATATGCAACCTAAGGAGCTTATACACAAAATCTTAAAAGCTAAAAACATTTATGACTTGTCTAAAATTGAAAAGGAAAAAGCTGCTTAACTCAAAAGAGAAGTGGCCAAATATTGCCAGGTTTGGTGAAAACCAAAGGTGCAGGTAATGTAACCTTCAAACATGACTTAAAACAAGACTTAGATGACCTAGTATCAATTGACTAGTTGTGACAGACTTGAAATCCAAAGTTCATCAAATTTTAAAGCTTGGTATCTCAGACCTCAAAACCAAATTTTATTACTTAAAAACTGCATTTTATGACAAATATAAACTAGACTAAAGTGACCCAAGGGTCACAACCCACTTTTGACCCGTTTTGACTTAACAGACCCTTAAACCAAACACCCCTTAAAAGTGAATTTCAACATTTTTATACCATAACAAACTGAATTAAGCAAGGAATTAAGTTGACCAGATATTAAATAAGCTATATAAGCAAGAACAAGCAATTTTCAATAACTAATAAGCAACAAAATAAGCTGGAACATATAAAGCAATTAAAAGGCTAAATTGGACATTTTTAAGAAAACTTTAAAAAAGAAACTGAAATTTTTCATTAAATTAAAAAGGTTACACGGATTTTAAATTAAAATGACAGAAAGCAATAAAAACATGAATTATAACTAAAATAAACGCTCCTAGTTTCCTCCTCGTCTTTTTTTCTTTCTTTATGTCCTCATTTTTATATATGCTGCTTGGGCTTCATACTTTGTGCTTCTTGTGTTTTGAGTTGTGAGAGAAAACACCAAACCTCATCCTAACCTAATCTGCCTTGGTGCCCACAATTCCAAATAATTTTCACCCTCAATTCGTGTGTCCTTCTTCTTGTTCCAAATTAAGGAATCATTAGGATTGCCAACATGGCCAAGATGCCATGTGATGTAGGGTTGAGGTGGGGGTAGTGTTTTTTGTTTCTAGTTGCAGGCTACACGTGAGGGAGAAGATGTACAGTGGGTTTGATGTTGTTGGCGGGAAATAAAAAAGGGGTTTGGGTTTAACTGGGTGAACAGGGGTGAAGTTTGGGGAATGGGCAACTTAAGCCCCTTAAGGTATATTTTAAATTGCAATCAATCTCCTTGTTTTGTTCGGACATTGGTCCTTGAGGTTAGGGTTGTAGATTGCACCCGTTAGTCCTTTTGGACTAACATTGTTAGTCCTTTAGGACTAACGGTGTAAAGGGTTTTAAAGTGTATGGGTTAACGACTGTTAGGGGTGTTATGGTTTGGGCCAGTTATATGTTTTGGGCTGTTTGTTTTTTTACAAATGGTCTTGGGCTTTTTAAATTTGTATAAGGCTTATAAGACTTTTATATAAGAACTTAATGGGCTGTCCCGGCACATTGAATGGGTCCGGGTTGGCCCATTAACTTTTTCTTCGGTTTCGGCTCAGTCTTTGACTTCTTAGGTTTGACTTTGACTTTGACTTTTGTTGATTTTGACTTTGTCTTTTTCACACTCTTTCTGTTCCGTGCTTGGTTTTGTCAAGTTTGGCTTCGTTTTTGTCCTTTAGTGAATATCCTACCCTGCACAGTACAAACACAAAAACAAGCATATTTATGGCATTTTATGTGCGTTTTTTGTCGTTTAGGGTCATTTTATTAGGTAAAAGGTATGTGTAATTAAACGCATACCACGTTGTAACAATTCGTGTGATGCCATAATCATAATAACAGATGCCCTTATCATAACAATAATCGATAACTGATTATGATTACATATTACCCTAAACATACAAATAGATGTTCTAAACATACACAATGATTCCCTAATGTTCATACAAATGAATGCACTAAACAAAATGAACAGATGCCCTAACTTAACATAATGCTCTTATCATACTAAGAGATGCCGTAACAAATATTTTGGATGCACTAATTATACAAAACAAACGTTGTAACAATTTGTTTGATACCCTAATCACACTAACAGATGCCCATATTATAACAATAATCGATAACTGACTCTGATTACACGTTACCCCCTAAACATACAAATACATGCCCTAAACGTACACAATGATGCCCTAATGTTCATACAAATAGATGCACTAAACAAAACAAATAGATGCCCTATCTTAACATCATCCTCTTATAATAACAAGAGATATCTTAACACATATTTTGGGTGAATCATACACAATGATTATAACACCTCGTGTTTTAGGACAATGTACGACGTTAATAAAGTCACTATTTATTTTTAGTATTGTACGCGTTTGTTTTTAAATGAAATCGTTAATGTTAAATCGCGTAAACTAAAAAAAATGAACAGTTTAACATAAACGGGCATTAAGCAAATATTGTTTACCGTCAACACGAGGCTAAGCAATTCTTTTGAGAATAATTATTTAACTTTCACAAGTTCCTTATCGGATACGGTGAAAGTTGGTTTTACGTTTCACGATAAATGACAATATAGGTTTTTCCCGGAACCCTAAAAATTGCGTACGCTTCAACTAAATACCTACGTTTCTATACAACGATCAAGAGTTTATAAACCTTTAGTGCATAGGTATAAATTTATACACAGCTCCATATGATTATACAAGATTACCAAATACTTTACAAAATACCAAGACTTTTACAAAGTAAAACTTTTATACAAAAAACTACACTTACTTTTATTAAAAGTTTTTACTTACACATTTCTTTTATATAAATACACAATAAACTTTATTAATAGAAAGAAATAAGCTAGACAACACTTTCCTTCATAATCATAGGGATGATTCCCATGATAAGGAACCAAGGAACATATAACCTTAGTCCGTTTGTTCCATCCTTTCCCTGTCCCTTGAACCCACTGCCCCATCCATATCCCCATGTCCCCCCCTTGGACTTTCTTGGTCAAACTTTGCTAGTAAAATATCTTCATACTCTCCTATATATATTTCATAACATCATAAGAGTTATTCTTACAATTTGCTTAAGAAAAATTCATACTCTTTCTCTCTTCTTCTCCTAAAGGCCCACGGCTCAAAAGCCACCCAAACAAATCATACAAAATTTTTATACAATCCATACAACCCTTTACACATCAATCCTAAGGCATACTAAAGTGTTTTCAAGCTACGGTTCATCGTTTGCAAGTTTAAGGAAGAAAAGGAAGATTAAGGGTTTCAAAACCTAATCTAAGATTTTATAACTTTGTAAGCTTTGGTTTTGAGTCTAAACATGGGTTTAGCACTTATTTCTCATCTCATACATCGCCCTAAGGTCTTCCCTATTTCCTTCCATACTTTTAGCTCTTATGATTTTATGTGTTATATGTTAAATATGGCTATAATCACCACTAAGGACTTTTTAATATGTAAAATGAGTTTTCACTTATGTTTATGAATTTATGCACTTATTCTCATGTCATATGGTTATATATATCATAGAAAAATGAATGTAAAAGTATGTTAACATATGGTTTAAGTATAAAATGTGTTGGTAATATTAGGGTTTTATAAGATCTTAATCTTCCATGTAAAATACTGGGAAAGTAAATTGTTAAACTTGTTACAATGAATTTATAAGGACTATGGATGATCTTGGACATTAATATAAGTATTACATATGTTACATATAGTTATTAGGGTTTCTATAATAAACTACTAGTTGAAAAATACATAAAATAAGCTTTTTTAAAAAGTATTGCACTTGGATAAATAAAGGGGGGTAAAAATTATCGACACTTTAGACAGTAGGTACTGACTTTTATTAAAATAATACGCCCAAGACGATTCCAAATGATATGAAACTTGAAAAATCTGATTTAATTAACAAAAAGATTACGTTAATACGAGTTTAATACGACGAGAAATACTTTTATAAAACTATTTTTATAAAAGTTACTATTCATTACAGCAACTTTCATTTTTAAACATCTAATATATGATATAACTTTTAATTACGAGATCGTACTCGAAAGAAATCGCTAAAAACACACTATAACGAATAAACTATGACAGTTGCGATAATAAAGTTTATAAAAAATTTTATAAACTAGAACAGTAAAAAGTACTATTTCATCAGCGGGATTAACTTTATAAAAGATTATAACATCTTTTAATAACAAGACGTACTCGAAGGAAAGCCTAAAATCGGATTAAAATGAATAAGTTATTACGATTACTAAGTTTACGCTAATTAAAACTAAAAACGAGTATATAGCTGTTGTGAATAGTAAAAACACTATTCATCGCAGAATATCAAAAACTTGAAAATGTAATATTTTGATCACTCGTCTTACTACGAAGACGTGGACGTAAGAAACGCGAGCAACGGACTTAAAACGACCAAATTAGGTCATTTTTACGAAAAGTATATTTATAAACGTTTTCACTTTATAAATATTATTTTACTAAAACGATTAGTCGGTGATTATGCTATATAGAATATTGAGTGGTTATCAAAGTGCTATAATACTAGGGAGTTTCATAATGAGGCCTCTTCGGATGGCGTATCGACGAGTTGTTGGATTTACGATTTAAAGTGTCCTAACTCCTCGTACGTCATGTCATGACCTCTTTAATTATGATAGCCTGAACGATAGTACGATGTAACAACTATAAGATTATATTCAATGTTATTAATTAAAGTACTCGGTACTTATACGACCTTAATTTAAATAGGTTGCATCTATCGTCTTGCGTGACGTTTTATTAATCTGTGATTATTTGGACTATCCTGTACTCAAGTGTAGTTATAAGCCCCACTTTTACAGTTTTTACTGATTTACAATTACTGGGGTGAAGACATGCTTTGTTTTTATAAATTGGACCAAGTGTTTTAAATATATGATTATGTTTTACCTAAGTAGCGATAACCCTCCAGGGCCCATTATCATGACCTGTCAATTCCATAGATGTAGTTGTATTGCATTATGGAGCGCGAATGTGATAAATAGATCTATTGGGATTAACCTCCCGTTTGGGTGATTAGCCTATCACCGGGAACACTGGTTTGACCATGTCGGACTTGGGATGTTGCGGTTACAACAACTGTACGGCAAAAATAACTGCTAAAATAGCAAATATAGTTGAGCTTCAGTGTCATGGAGCTTATAGCAACATAATCTGGGTTTGTGATTGTTGCATATGTTGTAACAATCACGGGAAGTCGTGCGGTCCTGCATAATGTAAATAACATAAACCTATGAATTACACCAACATTTCTTGTTGAGTTTAAGCAATGTTTTCAGAGGACAATAGGCACTAGGTGTCAAGATTGCATTGGATTATTTTGGATTGCGCAGCTGTTAAAGATTTATGTGCATCTTGTTTGGAAAATCTATGTTATCTTTTGTAATATTAAACATAGTACAAGTAAAGCTATAAGCTTTTGTAATATGTCTTTTATTTAATTCCCAATGTATTCAATTTAAACACTTTTGTGTCGTTCTTATATATATCTTGGGGCTGTTGAATCTTGAAGTAACACGCCCCGGATCCTTATTCCGCTGCGACCCATTTTGGGGGTGTTGGATGCCCTAATGTTCATACAAATTGATGTACTAAACAAAACAAACAAATGCCATAACTTAACATGATGCTCTTATTATACTAAGAGATGTCGTAACACATTTTTTACAAATTTTCAAACTTTTTTTCAAATTTCCGATTTTTTTTCAAATTTTAAAACTTTTTTCAAATTTTCGAACTTTTTTTCAAACATTCGAACTTTTTTTTTCAAAATTTCGAACTATTTATCAAATTTTCAAGTTTTCGAACTTTTTTTTCAAATTTTCGAACTATTTTTCAAATTTTCGAACTATTTTTCAGATTTTCGAACTTTCTATTCAAATTTTCGAACTTTTTTTCAAATTTCTGAACTTTTTTTCAAATAATTCAAATTTTTTTACAAATTTTCATACTATCTTTTAAAAATTTCAAACTTTTTAAAATTTTTGAACTTTTTCAAATTTTCGAACTTTTTTTCAAATACTCGAACTTTTTTTTCAAATGCTTGAAATTTTTTTTCAAAATTTCAAACTATTTATCAAAATTTCGAATTATTTTTCAAATTTTCGAACTATTTTTTAGATTTTCGAACTCTTTATTCAAATTTTTGAACTTTTTTCAAATTTCTGAACTTTTTTACAAACACTCGAACTTTTTTTCAAATATTCGATTTTTTTTCAAATTTTCGAATTTTTTTTTTAAATATTCGAATTTTTTTACAAATTTTCAAACTATCTTTTAAAAATTTCGAGCTATTTTAAATTTTCAAACTTTTTTTCAAATTTTCGAACCTATTTTCAGATTTCCAAACTTTTTTTCAAATACTCGAACTTTTTTTCAAATTTTTGAATTTTTTCCAAAATTTTGAGCTTTCTTTTTTAAATTTGCGAACTTTTTTCAAATTTTCAAAAAAAATATCGATTTTTTTTCAAATTTTCGAACATTTTTCAAATTTTCAAAAAGATCGATTTTTTTTCTGAAAAAAAGAATTTCGTATTTTTTCAAAATTTCGAATTGAAAAATATAGATTTTTTAAAAAAGTTTCGAACTTTTTTCTTATTTTTGAACTTGTTTTTCAAATTTTCAAATTTTTTTCAGTTTTTTCGAACTTGTTTTCCAAATTTCGAGCTGTTTTTTTTCAAAATTTCGATTTGAAAAATATCGATTTTTCAAAATGTTTCAAACTTTTTTTCATATTTTCGAACTCTTTTAAAAAATTTCAAACTTTTTTTCATATTTTCGAACTTGTTTTCCAATTTTCCAACTTTTTTTCAAATTTTCGAATTTTTTTCAAATTTTTGAACTTTTTGTCAAATTTTTGAACTTTTTTTCGAACTTTCAAAATATCGATTTTTTAAAAAAAATTTCAAAAAAAGATAAAATGTTGACTTTTTTTTTTGAAAAATACATTTTTTGAAAAAATTTTTTGAAGTTTTTTATATTGAATTTTTTTATTATTTAAAAAATATTTATTAAATTATATAATTACATATAATTAAATATATTTTTTAAAGTTTGAATGTTTACAAGATCTACCCTGTAGTTTAGTTTTCTAGGTTTTCTACTGAGATGGAGTTTTCTCTAGAAACCATCCCTATATATATATATATATATATATATATATATTGAAACATTCAATACAGAACCACTTTTTTGTACAGAACTTATAGAACAAAATATGAACCGTTAGATTTTTTAATTAATGATTGAGATCACTTGTGACATTTGTGTAATTATTGAAATTAAAAAGGGTGCTAGATAAAAAATATTAAATTGGTTAAAGGGTATTAAGAGAATTTTCAAAATTGATAATTTCTAAAACTCTTATATTTTCTCCAATTAATTAGGGCAAGTATCTCCATCTTTTGTTTCAGTCGCCTTTCTTTTTCTCCCTCTCCGCCTCCAACAAAACACAAAAATTCATATCTATACCCAAATCGATTTTAAATCGAAAGTTTTTTTTAGATCAAAAGAATGGTTACTAATTATATGTTTATTAAGAGGGCCCTTTGTAAGATAAAGCTTTTACGATATTTTGGATCATGAGAATGTGAGTGAACCTTTCTTATCTACAAAGCCAATAACATGTTTGATTCATTTTTTCAGATTGAAATCGATATTTGTCCTTGAATATTTTTAGTGTATAAGTTTCTCATTCAATTTCTTTTTTTTAATATAAGTTATACTGTGATGCAGTAAATTTTACATTGTGATGCAGTAAAATATACAATTTAATGTAGTAAAATTTACACTGTGATGAAGTATAATATACAATTTAATTTAGTAGATTTTACACTGTGATGCAGTAAAATTTAAGCAGTGATGCAGTAAAATATATAATTTAATGCAGTAAAATTTACATAGTGATGCAGTAAAATATACAATTTAATGCAGTAAAATTTATAATATGATGCAGTAAAATATATAATTTTAATGCAATAAAATTTATAATTTGATATAGTAAAATATACAATTTAATGTAGTAAAATTTACAATGTGATGCAACAAAGTATACAATTTAATGCAGTAAAATATACAATTTAATGCAGCAAAATATACAATTAAAATATTTACTGCATCACTATGTATTTTGTTAGTGCATTACAGTTAAAAAAAGTTAGTACATCTCAGTTAAAAAATTTACTGCATCACAATATATTTTGTTAGTAGATTGCAGTTAAAAAAATTTAGTATATCTCAGTTAAAAAAGTTACTACATCACAATGTATTTTGTTAGTGCATTACAGTTAAAAAGGTTAGTGCATCTCGGTTAAAAAGTTAATGCATCACAATGTATTTTGTTAGTGCATCACAGTTAAAAAAGTTAGTACATCTCAATTAAAAAACGAACATAGTGCAAAAGAAACATAGCTTTAAAAGATGTTTACAAAAACCCATCGATACAATTAACTACTATTTTGAAATAACAATTATTTTTTCTCTACGTGTGCCAACACTTTATATCTCTCTCCTTGTACTTGAATACTTTCACATAATAAGTTTATATCCTCTCCATCTTTGGAAATTTAGGATATTCTTCAAGAATCTATTTTACCTTTGTAAAAAAAAAAATAGTGCATCTTCATTAAAACGTCATCATACTACAACATCACAGTGTTAAATAAAATATTTTTCATTTTATTTAATACATTTTACCTTAAAAAATATTTAAGTAAATTTATTATCTAATTTTGGTACTAAATACTGCATCATATTGTAAAATTTAATACATCACATTGTAAATTTCACTGCGTTAAATTGTATATTTTAATGCATCACGGTGTAAATTTTACTGCATTAAATTGTATATTTTACGAGCATCACATTGTAAATTTTAGTGCATTAATTTTTTACTGCATCAAATTGTAAATTTTACTGCATTAGATTGTATAATTTACTATATCACAATGTAAATTTTACTGCATTAGATTGTATATTTCACTGCATCACATTGTAAATTTTACTGCATTAAATTATATATTTTACTGCATCACGTTGTAAATTTTATCGCATCACAATATAAAATTTACTACATTAAATTGTATATTTCACTGCATTAAATTGTATATTTTACTGCATCACATTGTAAATTTTACTACATTAAATTTTCAGAAATTTCGCATCACAATATATCAATCCAGTGCATCAAAATGTTATTTGTTGCATCAAAATGAAAAATCTATTGCATGACAATATATAAATCTACTGCATCACAATATCATAAATTTACTGAATCACAATGTATAAATCTACTACATCCCAATGTATAAACCTATTACATCAAAATGTTATTAACTACATCACAATGTATAAATCTAATGCATCACAATGCAAAAAATATACTGCATCACAATGTTATTTTACTGCATCATGATGCATTAAGCAATAACACCATGATGCGATAACTATGATGCATTAAAGATGAATAAAAAGATAATTAGGATACTTCATGAACAATGAGACTCTATTGAATTGATTTTAGTAATAAATGCTATATGTTTTACAATGGAAAAAAGTAATGATTTAATATTTACAAAGTACTTATTTCAAAAAAAATTAAAAAATAAACAAATACATAAATCATGTTACTTTAAGAGTAGATCCTCTCATTCCATCTTTCTATGGCTCCAATCATCGCTTGCTTTTCTTCGGTGAGCATGAGATGAGAACTCGTTCATTTACCAAATAGGTGTTTCCACTTTCCAACCAACCGATCATTATCACCTAAAGAAAAAAACTAAAAAGGTAAGAATCTAATACTACATAAAGTGAAATAAAAATTTATACTGCGATGCACCAAATAAAAATTGACACCCTGCTAGTACTTGAATGTTTCGTTTAAATACTTGTAAAATTCAATGTTATGAATCTACTGCATCACAATATATAAATCCAGTGCATCACAATGTTATCTATTGCATCAGAATGAATAATCTACTTCATCACAATGTATAAATTTACTACATCACAATGTATAAATCTATTGCATCACAATGTTATAAATTTACTGAATCACAATGTATAAATCTACTACATCACAATGAATAAATCTATTACATCAAAATGTTATTAACTGCATCACAATGTATAAATCTAATGCATCACAATGCAAAAAATTTATTGCATCAAAATGTTATTTTACTACATCATGATGCACTAAGCAATAACATCATGATGCGATAACTATGATGCATTAAAGGTGAATAGAAAAGATAATGAGGATACTTCATGAACAATGAGAGACTATAAAGTGAAATAAAAATTTATACTGCGATGCACCAAATATTTACGCTGTGAGCAAAACCACCACATATTTAACTATAATGCAACAAAAAACAAAACTTGTTTGGAATAGTATCCGTACTAATAGGGCATTTATTAATTCATCGTAAAATGATTATAGAAACGCAAAACTTGTATGCTTGGTTAATTATTATTCGTACATCTAAAGCTTACAAGTCGAAAAAAGTTTACAGGTTTGATAGAGGAAAGGATATAGTCCGGAAGTGCCAGGGCCACCGGTGAGATAGAGAAGAAAAGGATCGTGCAGCGGGTCTCTTGAGGACTCAACAAAGTATTAGAAAAACTAAAGTTCATTGTCATCTTCAAGGCCGATATAACTTTCGATACAAAAACAACATGAAAAACCAGAAATAAGTTTCTACCAACTGATATTCAAGAATTTCAACAACATAATCAATACATATACTGAACTGAATAGATGTTTGTTATTCAAATATGTTACTTATTTATGACATGCAAAATGGAACCGCAATCTGTCAAAAAATTCTATTAGAATCTGGAATATAGAACAAAACACTTGCCTAGCAACAGAACCTGGATTAGCTGATTAAGAAAAAAGAATAAAACGGGAATGTGAAAGTGTATTTACTCTTGGATTTTGTTCAAACTTGTTCCGGGCCATTAGGCAATCTCACATAATCTTCATGTTGTTCACTGACCAATCTCTTCTTCTCAACAGGAATGCACTTCAATACAATAACAATTGGCATGCTTACCAATCCAATCACAATGCTAAGTACCCATAGTTTCCATTCAAGGGGCACGATGCTTGCAAAAGTTCCGAGAAACTCAACTATGATTACTTGAAATACAACTGTTGCAATCATGACAACCATGAAGATCCAACTACTGAACATGCCTCAAAAAATATTTATCTTGTCAATGTCACGGCTGTTTATTTCATTAAACACCTACAAAAACATATACTGTATAAGAAAAAAACAACTATGTGTAAATTCTATATTCAGGTTAGAGATGTAAATAAAATATGTATAACCTGACAGAAGACGAAGGTGTTGAATATGAAGGTATTAAGGATGGCAGTTGCATTTGACCCGTGTAAATTAAAAATAGACTTCCTGGCAAAGTTGAGAACAAACAGGACAGCCATTTGGTAGACACTTTGACGAATGATATTCCTTCACGTTGTCTTGGTGATGAAACTGTCGGTACGCTTAACGGTAGGCCGTTTCATAAGACCTTCATTTGGTGGTTTAGTGGCGAGGGCTAGCGCACTAAGAATGTCCATGATCAGGTTGACCCAAAGCAATTGCACAACCGTAAGAGGGGCAGATCCTAAATTCAAAGAATAAGTGAAAAGATTGTGGAATAATTTACTGAAAGATCATATATGTATGTGGAAAACTAGAAGGGGAGGTTAAATATTTTACCGCTTTTTAATTTAATGTTTATGTTTGTTAATAAAAACTTAGATTCGCCTTTATGTGAATTCAACACTTGCACAATATAAACAATATACTTATCTAAACAATTAATAGGATAGTATGAGCAAATAAGGTAAGACAAGAGATAAGAGTAAGAACAATCAAACCACAACGCGAGAATTTATAGTGGTTCGGTAACAAAGCACCTCTTCGCCCTACTCCACTCCTCGAGCACCAAACTTAAGAGTTTTCTTCACTATGTCAACAAACTCCCTTATGGCGTAGAAAACCGTATACAACTTTCGCTTATATCAATTTCCGACTCTAAGCTAGATGTCGAGTTCTAATCATAGCTAGAACCAATCTATCACGACTTCACAACTTCTTCACTACTTTCACGACTTCACACAACTTCTTCACACCTTAGTTTTCTTCACACCACTACTTACTACTTCACTTCTACTTTCACACCTAACTATCACAACTTGGATTAATCACTAGATTCAACTATACCTACAACAATCACAAAGATTTATCTACCACACAACTTTACAAGATTTACAAGTTATGATATGGATGCAATAAGATTACAACAACACACAAAGGTGTAATACTTCTTCACTTGATGATGGAAGTATTATTCTCTTGCACTTGAGGAATTGAGCTTGGATCACTTGGAAACCAAGCTTTATGATTAAATGATCAAAGGATTTTAATGAGATGTGTGGGCTGTTTTAGAGCAGAAAGAATGAGTGCAAAAGGTGAGAAAATAGTGGGGAATAGTCTAGTATTTATAGGACAAACTGGAGGAGCGTCTACCTATGGGCAGTCCCCTTAAATAGGTGGGCGGTCCCCTTAAAATTAAGGGGGCCGCCCGTGTATTTAAGGGGGCCGCCCTAGACTAGGGGCTCCCCAGTTTGTCTTTTGTGTAGGGAGAATTTTCTAGAACTTTTCTAGCCGTTTTAGGTTCGAAAATTTGAATTTCAAAATATTTATTTTGAATAAAACATTTTTTTAATTGTAGAAAATGTTTTGTAATGTTTATAAAAATGTTTACAACATTTTATAAAAGTGTGAGGTTGAATAAAAAATTCCTTTGATCATAAAATGCATTAAGCATTTATTTATTCATACCTTTAAGTGGGATCAAGATCCTCTCAAGTTATGGTCAAACATGATTCATCATGTTAGTCTTATTGTGAGAGTTAATGAATAAGTGGGACCATGTTTTTTACTAAAAGAAAATGTTTTATGTACTTATCTTAATTGTGATTGGTGAACATGATCTATCATGTTTGACTACAACTTGAGATGATCTTGATCCCTTTAAGTGATAAAATTTTCGAAATGAAAATTTACTACTAATTACTTGTTTACGTTTAATTTTACATTGAATGTTTTTATATTTTGTGATTATCAAAACGTAAAGATGTGAAAAATATTAATAATGTTTTTAGGCATTATTTCTATCAACAATCTCCCCCTTTTTGATGATTACAAAATTTAAACTCATTAAATGTAAAATTATTTTTAAACAAGTATTTAGTGAGTTTTATGACATTTCTCCCCCTTTTTGTAGAATCAAAAAGGCATCGTCGAGAATTGCTAGTAAAATCGACGGAATAAATGCTCCCCCTTGATGTGTGCTCCCCCTCGTTTGAGGGCATCAAGGAATCGAGCTATGGTTTCTTGGCTACAAAAACGAGTTAGAACAATACAAATATTTCTAACATGTAGCAAGAAGGAAAAATATGGCATAATAATAATGCAACCAACAATAATCATCCATTAAAAGTAAAATAGTGTGTGAACCACACTCATGCATACATAAGGAAAATAACATGCTAACATTCATGAAAATTTTAAACTACAAAAAGTCCTATAACTAGTAAATCTCCATAGGACTTGCTTGCAAAATGGTGGATGAACAATTATTTGAGACACTAAACATAGAGTATGTTTAGTTTGGGGAAGATGGTGGAGGTGGTGGGATGATGGTTGTTGGTGGTTGTGAGAGCATATGTTCAATATATGAAAACATATATTGAAGTTCATCCCTTAACCCAAAAATGAGGGTTCGGTTATGGATACAACAAAGACATGAATCACCATGCGATTCAAGTAAATTCCAAGGGATGTGATGACCAAAGATAGGTGGTGAAGGTGATGGAGTATCAAATTGGACATCAAGTGGGGTAATTGGTAAAAGGGTGAGAGTGATGTCCATTGATGTATTTTCTTGAGTTGGAGGTGGTGGAGAAACTCTTGGAGGAGGAGATGTTGGTGGTTCAAGTAACCATTTGATGAGGTTGGTGATTTGGGTATGTAGTCAATTGAGGATGAAGAAGTATCTTTGGTTGATGGTGTTTTGGAAGGTGCATTAGGAGCACTAGGTGATGAGAGTTGAAGTTTAGGTGATGGAGTTTTTGTGTCATCTTGGGTTAAATCCACAAACAATTGTTTTGGTGGAATGATGTTGATTTTTGGTCTTTGTTTAGGTGGTATAATTGTGAATTTAGGTTTCTTGGATGGTTTGCAAATGGAAGCTTGAGGTGATGCCATAGATGTTGATAATGGTTGATGAATGATGAAGAATTGGTGTGTATTGGATAGATCATTTGGAGGGATTTTTGCGAATGAATGGTTTGAAAGTGACATTGAGTTTGAACTGTTTAAAGTTATTTCCAATTATGTTCAAGCATTTTTGGGCAAAGATAGTTGGGAGACTAGGTAAAGAGGGGTCAAAAGAAAGAGAAATATTGTTTTACCTGTGATATGCTAGGGCGGTCCCCTTAATTAGGGGTCGGTCCCCTTAAAGATAAGGGGCCGCCCGTTATGAATTAAGGGGGCCTCCCTCTGCTAGTATCCATTTTTCACTGAAAAATGATTTTTCTCAGAATTTTTTTTAAGAGTATTTCTGTTTTGGTGGTTTATTTGCAGCAAGCCCTATTGAGTTTTAAATTGAGCGGCCATTTATCATATTAAACATGTATAAACACATTTAAATCATGACCAAAGTAGCATAATTAGTTAATTAAACAAAACAACAAAGTTTAAATCACATAGCAAATAAGTATCTAAAGATAACTAATAACCAAGTCTTTCTGAATATAATGGATAATCTTCATCAACAAAGTTCATTTGTACCATAACTATCAATGTTAAAAATTGTCTTAAACCACATTTAGCTATCTAGCTAATTTCTCTCCTATGTCTTCACTTCTTCTTCTTGCTAAACACTCCTTTTAATGCCTTTCCAAATGACTTGAACCCTCCGCGCATCTCCTCATGCATTCGTTGCATTTGGTTGAGCAAGGTGGTTTGTCGTGCAAAGAGAGTTTCATCGGTTTGCTCGGAAGAGGAAGGTATATGGTAGTTTTGGTAGTCGAGTGGATGAAGAGAGTTAAGATAGGTGGTAGGAGATGGAGTACTTGCTCGAGAAGTTTTGACATCATCATCATCATCATCGTGTTGATGAGATGACGTGCCTTGATGATGAGAGGATGAAGAAGAGACGGAACGGCGTGCCTTGCCACGATCACTTCGAGGTCGTCGAGTTTGTCTTAGAGCAAGAGGACGCATGGTTTGCTCAACAATGTCATATGTGCCATTGTCAAGATGAGGATACGTTTCCATGACGTATCGATAAAGACGAGTTAAAAACTGTAGTCATTGATTGAGTGTCAAATTGTCCGGATTGATTTTCAAACAACACATTTACCACTGTGGTTAACACAAATAATTTTGAAGAATCAATTAAGAAAAATTATTTGGTTATCAAACAGGAAGACTTCTCTTCCGAATTAAGAAAAATGCATTGAAACTTACATTAATCCCAAATTGCATGGATATAAAGTAATTGGTTCCTCTGAGAGTATACACTTAAAATAACTCAAATGCAAGTCTCAACCAAATGCCCTTGACCAAGGCAAAAGGTCAAAATCTACACAAAGAGATTAAATATATAAGAATCAATGATAAAAAGATTCCGGAAGAGATATTCCCGGGTCGTATGTCCCAACGAGGCTGCAATTGAAATTTATCCTGGTTTGATGAGAATTTGAATGATGGAGAAACTGATATGATTATAACTAAAATTAAATAAAACTTAATTTAATCTACGGGAAAACAAGCAAAGGAAATGGGGATCTTAAAAACTACGGGAAACAAAATTAGTTATAGGGAAATCCTAAAATTAAATTTATACTAAAATACGGGGAACAGAATCAGGTATCGGGAAACCTAAATACTAAAAATTAAGAAAATAAATGCTAAATTAAATTAAAAATCAAAATTAAATTCTAATTAACTTAACTTGAAAAATAAAGAAAACTAGAACTAAAACGGAGGTCGTTTGAATGTAAAACGAAAAGAAACGGTAAAACGCACCCGGTAAAACGGGTCTAAGACTGAAATTTAAGAAAAATTAAGCCTACACTAAATTTTATATTTTTCCTAGACACTAAATGACAAAAGAAAATTTTGTAAAAAAGAAATATATTTTTTTATTAATTTTTGGATTTTTTATGAATTTTTAAAGATTAAAAACTAATTAAAACTAAGAAAATAGAAAAAGACAAAAAATAAAAGTTATAAAAATTCTGAAAAAATGAAATTAAATAAAGAAAAAATTAACAATTCTAAAAATATAAAAATGCCCAAATTTTACTAAATAAATTAAAAGTAATTAAACTAATTAAATTTTAACCTAATTTAATTAATTAATAAATTAAAACTAACTGGGGTTAAGACTAGGGGACTAACAGAGCAATGGACAAAGGACTAACAGTGTAACAAGATATTAACTAAAGGCACTAACACTGTTAACTAGAAATTAGAAAATTACACAAATGGTCCCTGAAGTGGACCCCGATTGCAAGGTGGGTCCAAAGTGCTTATTAGCCAAAACCTAAAAAAGCAAACTTATTCAGGGGCTTAAGAGGAACATTTTTTGTAATAAGCACTTTGTCTAAATCCTAGGGAATAAGCCAGAAAATTAAGCTCTTTAGGACAGAATGCTTAAAAGCTTATGGGCTTATTTTCTTTTTCTTTTTGGGGTTTAAGCCAACAAATAAGCTAGAAAACTATGGGGAACGTTATATCAAAACGGGCTTTAAACCGTTATCGTATACCTCTAAACCCTAAATTCCATGAAAGGTTAATATCTAAAGTGAATGTACAAGCTACTAAAGCATATATACAAGTAACATAACATCTCATTTGAAATATAAACTCCCTCCAAATCAAAGTACAAGTCCTTATAAGCTCAATATACAAATCATTAAGCATGATCTCTAAAATAGCCGTTTTACCTCCATTTTCATTCTAATTTCTTCACCACCACTTTTGTACAAGCTACTACACTCAATATACAATATTTAAACCCTAATTATTCTATTCATAAGCTTTCATACACATTTTTACACTCAAAACCCTAATTTAAAAGTCAGAAACCCTAACCCGAGCAAAATACTAAACCATGACCCGTTTCTCCATTTTTATCCGTTTTAAACCTAAACCAACCCTCAAATAAGTTATAATAACTTAATTTACAACATTCTCAATCATATTCCATCATCATTTCATCAATTTACTTCAGCTATATGCAAATCAAATTCAAGAAACCCTAATTGTGCCCTAATTGGAACTTTTGACATGTTTACTCATTTTCTACCCATTTTAACCCAAACCACCTATCAAATTTTGATTATAATCCTTAATATAAGTCTTAGGATCAGTAACCTATCATTCTTAATCAAATTTATACAAAATCCAAGCATAGAAACACAATTCGTGCCCTACTTGAACCCGTATACACCTTTCTTGCAATTTGACCCATTTTAGAACTTTTCTTGCAAACAAGCACCTTATGACTAAGCAACTTACCTTCCTAAGCAGCTTACACACCTTCTACAACAAATATCTTCAATATTTTTATTAAGAAAAACTTCACATGTGCTCTTGTTCTTTCATTTCAAGCCGTGGCATCAAAAGGGTGTTCCAACACCTTCTAGTTGATTTCTATCTTACATGACTCATCATGTAGACTTCCCACATCACCCTCTAGCTGTTCCACACGTCCTAAATCAGAATCATAAGGAAACCTTGGCCTTTAAGGGTTGAAACACTATAAATAGGAGTGTTATGCTTCCATTTCTACTCATCCCCCACTTCCTCCTCTATAACCCTTACATAGAAGCAATACTTTGCTCTAATAGATCCTAAGTGATCTTAAGAAGGCTTAAGTTCAGAAAGGAAGCAAAAGAAACCAAGAAACGAAGCCCCGAAGTTGTTATTCTGGACGTACGAAGCTAAAAGTCCTGATTCCAACCCATTCCTAAGCTATAAGCTCAAGACCAGGTTCTCTAAGCTTATATTCTGCTTTCATAACGTCATAATGTTCATATGATCTAGCTAAAATCATAATATAAAGCTTTGAACTCAAAAACCTATGTGTTATACCTTTTTGATCTAAAATCGTACACCCGAAACCCTAATTTTATGTTTTTGCTTAATCTATAAGCTAAGCTTGTAAACTATTGTTATATCAATCCTAAGATAGCTTATAAAAGTTAAAAAAATTATATTGTGTGCTTTGATAAGTCATGAAAGAATTTGACCTTAAAACCCGCGCGTTTTCATTATGAAACCCTAATTTGACCCGTTTTGCTTCCTAGCCTAACGAATCGTTATTTTAAACTTGCGTTACGTTAAAACTTCATATTTTTAGTTATATTAAATCACTTATAAATATCATTTGAAATGTTAAAATAACTTGCATGCAATTTGGACATGTTTAGTAATTATAACTTCCATGCAAGGGGTAAAGATCTAAACTTTCTGAAACATAAACAAAAGGGGGGCTGTAAAATGTCATTTTATCAGTTATAACTATAAGGGTCATATTATGTCACTTTTCAAAGTACAAGGTTTACTTGGTATATCTTTTAAACTTGAAGGACCAAACTCGTAAAAGTGCAAACCCAAGGGTATATTTTGCCACTTTTCAAACTCAAGGGTCTAAAATGTAACATTTTGAAAAAGTATAAAATCATGTTTAAAACCTTACAAGACATACTTTATTAACGCTCTCGTGCTTAACATTTTCCATATATGGATAAAACGCTTAAAACCGATAAATCAAATCACAATACTAGGGAGCTTCAGTATTAGGAGTTTCATCTTGGTATTACGTGCTGACTGAGTTGTTGGGTTTTTCGATTTAAAGTGCCCTAGGCTCCTCAACGTTTGGATGGAATGACTTGTCTGAATATGCTGGCCCAACAGTGAATACAATAATTCCAAACCTTCAATCAAACCATAACTCTTAAAACTAAAGTCTAGAGTACAATCTTCCTAAGACTCAACAATTTACTCAGGTCATGACGTGCTGTTTAACTATCATTACTATATCAAAAATCCCCGTTAGATTTGTGATAAGGTCTGCAGCCTTTCATTTCAGAATATTTATTACATCTACCTATCAGGTGAGTTCATAGCCTCGCTTTTCAATCTTTTGAATGTTTTATAAACCCGCGAGGGGGATACATGCTTGTTACAAACTCTTTTACATACTCGTTTATCTTATAACAATGTGATTACTTTTTAAAGGCTTAATGAATTCATAACCTCATATTTCAATCTTTTGAATACTTTATAAACCTGTGATACCTGATATAAACCATGAATGCAAGTGTTTTCTAAATGTATGCTACCCAGATATATTATTGCCTAAGTAGCTTCCAGTGCCATTATTTACATATCATAAATCATTAATTACTTGCATTGCGAGTGAACGCGAATATTGTGAATAGATCTATTGGGGGTGACGGCTCCCGTTGGTATACCCATGCTTGGGGTAGCCAAACGCACTATATTTGTCCTAATAGTGACCCTTGGCAAGTACTTTTCCTCACGGGACATCTGTCCCTAACCAATACACTACTTTGATTTTCCTGTTTATGTATGATGTCATGAGCTTAGATGCAATAAATAATGTTCCCCTTGAATGATATTGTCCCTGCAAACCATATTTACACTATAACTTGTATGCAACTATACATTTCAAACCATGAATTCACTCAACTTTGTGTTGACCCTTTCATGCATGTTTACTCAGTATTGAGCAATATACGCACGGAGTGGCATGGACCCAAAGATGCTAAAACATGTTATCATTCACAATATATGTAACTTGAATTTGGGACCTTCCTTGTAAAACCTGATTTGAAATGAATGATAACAAATCTTTGAATAAACGTCCTTCTAGTCATTTTCTATGATTATGATTGTTGTAGACCATGCAGTAATACCCCAGAGTTAAGCTCCGCTCTATATTGAAAAAAATGGGGGTGTTAAGATTGGTATCAGCGCCATGGTTATAGAGAACAAGGTCAAAACCTTAACTATAACCACATTTCTTTTCTAGCCATCAAGGTCCTCCGTGCCACTACATTCCAGAACAAGTATGTAAAGATACATATCTATTATACTATTACATAAATAAACTTAACTATTATTATTTACAAATTGGGTTGTTATCAGAACAAATTATATGAAATAATAGAATGTGGTCTGTCTCCCAACCAAACTCTACTTTCAATAATGAGATGCTTTTTCTTCTATGAATAATTCTCAACTATACTTCGGTCTCATCGATTATTTCCCAGCTTCATCAAGAAGCAGTTCTTTTAACTCTTCGGAAAACTCTAAAGATAATATGATCCCACCAGTATTCTCATCTTTTTACAATAATCCTTGTTTAAAGGACGTACAAGCATTTTATGCTAAGGAATCACCTATTTTCATCACCAATCCTGATACTTCACACTATTTTGACTCCATCTCCGTATTACCACACCATCATTTCTATTTGAATCCCTTGATATTTCTTGTTCCTAAAGACCAATTACCACCATAAGAAGGCGAATCATGTTCCTCATCATACTTCTCAACTACGTATCTAATTCATCACGGATCAAACCAGAGATAGGTATCACCATCATACTCATTTAAAACTCCACTCACTCTACAGATATTATAAAAGTAGAAAAAGTTTAGTTTAAGATGTATCTGAAACATCATCGAAGATATTTTGAATTACTTAGATGAACTCTCTTTTCACCGCATTGAGAAAATGGAAGAAGGACGTATTAATGGTAACGAACTAAAGACCAAACTTAAGAGAATCCGTACTCAGATTATCAAACTTCAAAAGAAGAAATTAGGGCAAAAGGACAAGATTGCCTTTGCTCACTACAGAATTTCCAATCTTGAACAAATCATTAAGGAAATCCAAGCTCGTCACCAAACGGATCAGGAGGATCTTTAGGATGTCATCTACCGGCTCAAAATCAACAAACTCTTAAACTAGTTTCAGCTTTATCTTAGCCACGGGATGTGTGGTATAAATAAAAACGCTTGTCAAATCTTGACTGTGTAACAATAAAAAGGAATTAATATAGAATAAGAATGGTTAAGCGTAGCCACAAAAAAGTAACAAAAGGAAGGATGAAATTTAATATAAGCCTAACAAGTATGTTCAAAGAAAAATCCCAAGAAAATCCACTCCCAACCCTGTTACCCTCTTAACCCGGCCACCACGTAACCCATGTTTAAAATTGAACAGATCACCACCTTGTGACCTTCCACACAGCCTTCCCCGATAACCACCCACACCACACACCAGCTGTCGCGGAGCATTCCGGGTTGGCGGGAGGAGGTTCGGCCCGCGTCAGTCGCCTCCAACACCCTCTAGCCTCCTCACCCCTACCTGTACCAAATTACGAACTCACCTCAACCGCCACATCACCCATACATCCCCCTCAACTCTCCTCTCCTTGGCCCTCCCAAGCCACACCACCCCAAACACCCTGACCGCCCACCAGAATCGACCCAATAACCCCCTTCCTCTCATCAAACATCATCCACTCCCACATCTACCACCTTCAAAACCCACAACCTCCAAACTTCACTCACACCCACCCAGGCGATACCCAACCTACCACCAACACAATCACATCACTTTTACATACTATACAGCGATCATCATCATCCAACCGATAAATCAACACTACCAACCACAGCCACCCATATCCACGCCCATACACCCCTCCGCCGCCCCACTCCCAAGCCATCGGCAGCCAACCGCCACACTTTGTCATATAGTGTTGCAACTGCTTTGAAACACAGCGCTAACATGGGAAATACTAACAATACAAACAAAGACATCCAAGACAAGCGTAACACAGTAGCAGAAAAAGAACTCAACGACACAAAAGAAAGATAGAAGTTAAAGGAACACCAACACCTACAACTCATCCCAAACACAACAGCAATAACCACTCCAACCATCGCAATAACAACAACATACCCAGAATAAACCGTAACAATAAACAGCCGCAACGATGACACCAACAAGCGCAACATGTGAAGACCAAGAAACCTCAAGGCTAATGGAAACCATGGATTATAATGGACCTCACCCCCTTTTGTAGGAATGTACTCTACATCAAACACAGGATCGTGCCCTGTCAGCTGTCAGAATTGCTACACAAGTGGCCATCAGACTAGAAACTGAGAACTAAGAACTTCCTGTTCAAACCAACACTCTATCTCTCACCAATCTCAGACATTAAAAAAAACATATGTATCAACTGCCCCCCACTTTTTCATATGTAAAATTCATATGAAAGGTTATCCATGAAATAATAAAGTGATAATTCCGTTACATCTTGTTATCTGATGGTATCAAAACTCGACATTGTTTGTCAATTCTATTATGTTCAAACTCTGAATACTCTCCTCATACCTTTGCAACATAAATTTTCATCCTCGATTATATGAGGTGCCAGTACAATCAACAAACTAAATATGTCTAACCAGTCATGAGTCATATCAGAGGGGGGGGGGGGGTGGGGGGGGGGGGGGGGGGGGGGGGGGGGGGGGGGGGGGGGGGGGTGTACACATTACCATATCATGTTTTTATGCTTAGGTAAGACGATTTATGATCATCTTATTAAAATGAATTAGAATGCTTCTTCATTTGAATAAGGAAATTATAAATCTTCGAACTATGAATTTATAAACTCTCAGTTGGACGCTTCTTTTTGTAAGTGACTAATTATAAATAAGTAGGCTTAAGTATATAACATACGTACAAACAAGTTTCTTTCAATCCGTTTGTACAAACAATCCCTTAATCATTTTCATTATTACCTTCATCATTTGTTCATTTCAAAATCTGTATCTCACATGATTAGCAACTCTCTTACAAATTCATAATCATTCCTTGACATCACTCATTTCATGATCTTCCATATTCTAAAAAATTTATGTTATATTCTGCAACGTAATAACAAGGAAACACACAAGAATCTATACAATGTCAAATGATTTCAATACCACTAGGTATGAAAATTTTGACAAAGACTTGTGATAGCATTCTTATTCGATGTTGACTTTTAAAGGTTAATGAATAACGATTCTTTACGATCATAGTAGCACAGCAGAAGCATGGTAGGCCCATAACCCATAGGTTTCGTAAATCAAAGTATTTCATCCACCCAGGTTCTATCAGAATCTGGAGAAATTCTATTGGCTGTCATCAAGAGGTGTAGTCTTGAAAATAAGTAGACGTGTGAAGAAAGTAATTATAATTATGGTGTACAACATAATTATAAATGCATCACACACATGGACTTGTGACCTTGATTAGCCTAACATAAAAATCAAATTCATGCCCAGTACCCATATCTATTCCTAAACAATACCACTATAACTTTTAATTAAATCTCGGGATGAGATTTTTATAAGGGGTGGAGACTATAACAACCTAAGAATTTTCATCAAATGCATAATCAATCTATTTTAACTTGAACACAAATCTCACGTGGAAATTATTTCGCTTATATTACATACATGCATTGTCAATATCTCTAGTTATGTCATGTAACTACATAACTAAAGTAGACGAGCTCACGCAACCTAATCTAATGGCCATCTGTCTTCATATATGTTCAAGTAATATCATAAAATGATCAAGTCAATATCTTAATATGCTATTACAAAAGTACATTACTCATATAATGTACCTTTCGCAATGTTATATCAAAACGGGCTTTAAACCGTTATCATATACCTCTAAACCCTAATTTCATGAATGGTTAATATCTAAAGTGAATATACAAGTTACTAAATCATATGTACAAGTAATATAACATCTCATTTGAAATATAAACTCCCTCCAAGTCAAGGTACAAGTCTTATAAAGCACTATTACCATCATGAACATGAACTCCAAAATAGCAGTTTTACCTCCGGTTTCATTCTGATGTTTCTTCATACACCACTTGAGTACAAGCAGACTACACTCAATAACAATTCGTAACCTAATTATTTCTTGTTTATTCATAAACTTTCATACACATTTTTACACTCAAAACCCTAATACAAAAGTCAAAAACCCTAACCGAGCAAATACTAAACCCTTACCCGTTTTCTTCTTTTTATCCCATGTAAACCTAACCCAATACGCAAATAATTGTAATAACCTTAATTTACAACATATCAATTCAAATACAATCATCATAAAATCATGTTTACTTCAACTATATGCAACTTGAATCCAAGATAACCCTAATGAGCCCTAATTGGAACTTTGGACCCGATTACTCAATTTATATCCAGTTTAACCCAAATTCACCTATCAACTTTGATATAATCCTTAATATAAGTCATAGGATCAGAACCTATCTTCTTAATCCAAATGTCCTAGCCAAAACCAAGCTTAGAAACTACAATTCGTGCCCTACTTAACCCGTATACACTTTCTTGCAATTTGACCCAATTAAACTTTTCTTGCAAACAAGCACCTTATGGCTAAGCAAATTACTTTCCTAAGCAGCTTACACACCTTCTACAAACAAATATCTTCATATTTTTATTAAGAAAAACCTCACATGTGAACTGTTCTTCGATTCAAGCCGTGGCAAATCAAAAGGTGTCCATACCACCTTCTAGTTGATTCAATCTTACAGACTCAGAGATCATGTAGACTTCCCACATCACCCTCTAGCTGTTCCACACGTCCTAAATCAGAATCATAAGGAAACCTTGGCCTTTAAGGGTTGAAACACTATAAATAGGAGTGTTATGCTTCCATTTCTACTCATCCCCCACTTCCTCCTCAGAAAACCCTTACATAAAGCAATACTTTTCTCTAATAGATACCTAAGTGATCTTAATAAGACTTAAGTTCAAAGGAGGCAAAAGAAACCAAGAAACGATAGCCCCGAGTTCATTAATTCTAGACGTACGAAGCAAAAAGTCCCGATTCCAACCCTTCCTAAGCTATAAGCACAAGAAACAGGTTCACTAATATTATATTCTTCTTTCAAAACGCATAATTTTCAATATGATCTTGCTAAATCATATAAAAAGCTTTTGAACTCAAAAACCTATGTGTTATACCTTTTTGATCCAAAACCGTACACCCGAAACCCTAATTTTATGTTTTTGCTTAATCTATAAGCTAAGCTTGTAAACTATTGTTATAATCTATCCTAATAAGCTTATATAATGTTAAAATAAGTGCTTTGATAAGTCATGAAAGAATTTGACCTTAAAACCCGCGCGTTTTCATTATGAAACCCTAATTTGACCCGTTTTCTTCTACCCTAACAATCGTTAATTTACAACTTGCAGTTACGTTAAAACTTCATATTTTAGTTTATTATAACTATAAATATATTTATAAATGTTGAAAATAAGCATGCATGGCAATTTTGGACATTTTTTGTAATTAAATTCATGCAAGGGGTATGATATCGTAACTTTCTGAAACTATAAATACGAAAGAGGGCTGAAAATGCATTTTAACAAAGTTAAACTAATATGGTCTATTATGTCGAGCTTTTCCAAGTACAAGGTTTACTGGTATATCTTTAAACTTTAAGGACAAACTCGTACAGAGGGCAAACCCCAAAGGTATATTTTGCCACTTTTCAAACTCAAGGGTCTAAAATGTAACATTTTGAAAAAGTATAAAATCATGTTTAAAACCTTACAAGACATAACTTTAATTAACGCTTCTCGTGCTTAACATTTCCAGATATTGATTAAAACGCTTAAAACCGATTATATCATATCACAATACTAGGGAGCTTCATATTAAGGAGTTTCATCTTGGTATTACGTTCTGACTGAGTTGTTGGGTTTACGATTTAAAGTGCCCTAGCTCCTCAAACGTTTACTGAATGACTTCTGAATTATGATGGCCCGAACAGTGATACAATAATTCCAAACTCTTCAATCAAACTCATAACTCTTAAAACTAAAGTTCTAGAGTACAATCTTCCTAAGACTCAACATATTTACTCAGGTTGCGTGACGTGGCTGTTTACTATCATTTGCTATATCAACCTTCCCTGTTAAGATTGTGATAAGGTCGTGAGCTTTCATTTCAGAATATTTATTACATCTACCTATCAGGTGAGTTCATAGCCTCGCTTTTCAATCTTTTAAATGTTTTATAAACCCACGAGGGGGATACATGCTTGTTACAAACTCTTTTACATACTCGTTTATCTTATAACAATGTGATTACTTTTCAAAGGCTTAATGAATTCATAACCCCATATTTCAATCTTTTGAATACTTTATAAACCTGTGATAAACCATGAATGCAAGTGTTTTCTAAATGTATGCTACCCAGATATATTATTGCCTAAGTAGCTTCCAGTGCCATTATTTACATATCATTAATCATTAATTACTTGCATTGCGGGTGAACGCGAATATTGTGAATAGATCTATTGGGGTGACGGCTCCCGTTGGTATACCCATGCTTGGGGGTAGCCAAACGCACTATACCGTACGCACCTTGTGGTGTACAACAGTGGTGGCGGGGATGGTGGTGGTGTTGGTGATGATGGTGGTGATGGGTTGCGGCATGTGTGCGGCTATTTGTGGTTGCCCGGCATGGGGAGGGAAACTGGCGTGGAAGGAGAGTGAGGGTAGGGGGCATCGGTATTCCGGGTTTTTAGGACCATTTTTGGTCGTCTTTTTTTTTTTTTTTTCCCCCTCCCCTGTTTCCCCTTGTCTTGTTCCCCACCCCCCTCTTCTTTTTCTTTTTTTTTTTTAGGTTTTTTTATACGGCCGGAAAATCGCCGGAAAAGTTTTCCGGCGGCGGCGCGACGGTGGTGGCCGGCGATGGTCGCCGGAGATGGTGGTGGGGCGGTGGCCAGATAATGTGGAGGGGGAGAGGGAATTTATATGTTGTATGTGTATATAGAAGATGAAAAATGAGAAAAAAATATATAAGTTTTATATATATATATAAAACTTTAAAATGAAATGCAAAATGTTTAATACTCGAGGGACTAAAAGTGTAACATTTTTTGTATAGTTTTTATAAAAACGGTTCGGGACTCATTTGAGCGACCTAACGGACGATTCAACTCTCGAAACTTGCGCCATTGTTTTTCCGAATTCATTTTTATGATAAAATTGATTTTACTTGATAATGTTTCATAAATATTTTATAATATTTAATAAAATATCTGTTATTCATTTTGTGAACCGGTTTCGTTTCGTCCGAAACAAAATTGGATTTCAACTCGAATAGTCGCATTTTCAAAAACACTTTTAATTAAAAATGATGAATAATTTATTTAATATTTTTATTAAATAAATACTGATAACTAAAAACAATTTAATTGTTTTCGTGTGTCCGCGTAGTATATTGATCGAAAAATGTTTGCGGTGATGTTTTAGCCCTTTTCGGCTCGTTTCCAGGTCTCGAGCAAAACTGAAAAGTTGTCAGGAATGTCGTTTCACATCGAATTGCTTTAGGGTCCGAGACGTGAAAACGTAATTTAGATGATCGTTCTTGTAAGTCAAGCCAGATCTAAAAGTCAAAGGGTAAAATCGTTATCTTAAAAATCCGAAAATTCTCAGATGTTACAAGAAACCACAATCCGTGCCTACTTGAACCCGTATACACCTTTCTTGCAATTTGACCCATTTTTTAGACTTATCTGCAAACAAGCCACTTATGGTAAGAAACTTACATTCCTAAGAAGCTTACACACCTTCTACAACAAATATATTCAATATTTTTATTAAGAAAAACTTCACATGTGCTCTTGTTTTTTCATTTTAAGCCATGGCATCAAAAGGGTGTTCCAACACCTTCTAGTTGATTTCTATCTTACATGACTCATCATGTAGACTTCCCACATCACCCTATAGCTGGCCCACACGTCCTAAAATCAGAATCATAAGGAAACCTTGGCCTTTAAGGGGTGAAACACTATAAATAGGAGTGTTATGCTTCCATTTCTACTCATCCCCCACTCCTCTCTCTATAACCATCCATGAGCAGCAATCTGTTGCTCAATATGAATTCTAAAAGACTCCTAGAAGTTCCCAAGAACAGAAGTGAAGCCAAAAGAACCAAGAAAGATGCCCTGGGAGTAGTTATTCTAGGCGTACGAAGATAAATGCCGATTTTCAACCAATTTAAGCTATAAGCTCAAACCCAGGTTTTGGATGTTCTACTTCTGCTCCTACACTCTTATAATGTTCATATGATCCTAAATAAACTCTTGTTAAAGTTTCATAACTCAATTCATGCTCATTTTCCCATGTGATTCAAACCTTAACCCGAAACCCTAATTTGCGTTTTTCTTAAAACTAAATGTTATAATGATTAAATATTGTTATAATCTATCCTAGCATGCTTAACTAATGTTAAAATAAACACTTTATTGATTAATGAAGGAATTTGAACTTAAAACCCGCGCGTTTACGTTTTGAAACCCTAATTTGACCCGTTTTGCTTTCTAGCCTAACGAATCATTATTTTAAACTTGCGTTACCTTAAAACTAATATTTTAGTATATTATAACTTACTAAATATCTTTTGAAATGGTAAAAAAAATTTAAGGGGCCCCTTTTTTCTTGCATGGCAATTTGGACATGTTTTGTAAATATTATCCATGCAAGGGGTATATATCGTAACTTTCTGAAACTTATAACTAAAGGGGCTGAAAATGTCATTTTATCAAAGTTATAACTATAAGGGTCTATTATGTCACTTTCCAAAGTACAAGGTTTACTTGGTATATCTTTTAAACTTGAAGGACCAAACTCGTAAAAGTGCAAACCCCAAGGGTATATTTTGCCACTTTTCAAACTCAATGGTCTAAAATGTAACATTTTGAAAAAGTATAAAATCATGTTTAAAACCTTACAAGACATAACTTTAATTAACGCTTCTCGTGCTTAACATTTCCAGATATTGATTAAAACGCTTAAAACAAACCGATTATATATGTATCACATTTACTAGGGGAAGACTTTCATATTAAGGAGTTTCATCTTGGTATTACGTTCTGACTGAGTTGTTGGGTTTACGATTTAAAGTGCCCTAGCTCCTCAAACGTTTACTGAATGACTTCTGAATTATGATGGCCCGAATAGTGATACAATAATTCCAAACTCTTCAATCAAACTCATAACTCTTAAAACTAAAGTTCTAGAGTACAATCTTCCTAAGACTCAACATATTTACTCAGGTTGCGTGACGTGGCTGTTTACTATCATTTGCTATATCAACCTTCCCTGTTAAGATTGTGATAAGGTCGTCAGCTTTCATTTTGGAATATTTATTACATCTACCTATCAGGTGAGTTCATAGCCTCGCTTTTCAATCTTTTGAATGTTTTATAAACCCGCGAGGGGGATACATGCTTGTTACAAACTCTTTTACATACTCGTTTATCTTATAACAATGTGATTACTTTTCAAAGGCTTAATGAATTCATAACCTCATATTTCAATCTTTTGAATACTTTATAAACCTGTGATACCTGATATAAACCATGAATGCAAGTGTTTTCTAAATGTATGCTATCCAGATATATTATTGCCTAAGTAGCTTCCAGTGCCATTATTTACATATCATGAATCATTAATTACTTGCATTGCGAGTGAACGCGAATATTGTGAATAGATCTATTGGGGGGTGGACGGCTTCACCGTTTGTATACCCATGCTTTGTGGTGGCCAAATGCACTTTATTTGTCTTAATAGGTTAACCTTGGCAAGTTTCTTTTCACGGGGAACATCTGTCCCAAACCATATCACTACGGTGATTCCCTGTTTATGTATTGCGATTCATCGAGATAGATGCAATAAATAATGGTTTTCCATGATGATTGTCCTGCAATACCAGTATTTCCACTATTAACTTGTTTTCAACTATTACATTTAAACCTATGAATTTCACTCAACCTTTGTGTTGACCCTTTTTTATGAATGTTTATCTAAGGTTAATTGAGCAACTTATCTGCATGAGTGGGCATGGACATGAAGATGGCTAAAAACTTGTTATCAATTCAATTTTATGTTTCCTAGATTTTGGGATCCTGCCTTAGTTAAACTTTAATTTGAAATGAATGTTAACTATCTTTTGAATAAATGTCTCTTTTGGGTCGTTTTCTATTGATTATGGGATTGTGTATCATGAAGTAATACCCCAGATTAGCTTTGCTGCTATATTGTAAAAATGGGGATGTTACACAGTCATCCATAGCATATCATGCAAACCCGTACCGCATTGCGAACAAGCATCATCCATTGTCGATATCTTTTCATTAAAGGTACATGTTGAATATGGTTATTATTAAATTATATTTTGTCAGGAATCTGAATTAAATTTAGCTGACTTTTACGCAAGCCCTTCTTGAGGATCGGTTTTACGTAGCCTTGTCAGAGGATTGGTTAAGATGTTCTGGCTCTCTCATTAACTATCTTGAACTCTATGTCGATCTCGCCTGATTGTTTTATTCCCCGTCTCCGAAGACGAGTTTTAAACACTCATTCCATACTCATTAGAGCACCGACATTGTCATGTCATCCACCACCTTGAAGATTATGTGAGTACACGTATTGTATCAGAAATTATTAAGTAGACTGATTTATAATCTCTTTATTTGAAAGGATTGAGACGCCTATTCATTTAAATAAATAAATTATAAATCACCGAACCGTAAGTTTATCAATTCATTAGTTACATAAATTGGGACGCTTCTTTATGCAAATAATGAATTATAAATG
Source organism: Tanacetum coccineum (assembly GCA_026074375.1). Classification (NCBI taxonomy): domain Eukaryota; kingdom Viridiplantae; phylum Streptophyta; class Magnoliopsida; order Asterales; family Asteraceae; genus Tanacetum; species Tanacetum coccineum. The sequence goes on from BQNB010025887.1 coordinate 32,460, forward strand.
AGTGGGCTTAATGGTATCCAATATGACACGAGTATGAACTCGAACCCAAAAATCACCGAAATCCGTTAAAAAGATCTAGAAGCACAATCGTGTCTTACCACTCAGCAGAATCTTAAGGCCTCACTTGAACTACGTTGGTCTCATTCTAAAGTTATTACTTTTGCCGTTACAAATCTTTACGATCATGAATTGTTGGTGGAGCTAACGACTTGTACACACTTGAACTAATGGAGTTGATTCATCCTCGAACTAACGACTAAGTACCATATTCCGTCACCAATCGCATAAGCTCTTTCGCGAGCTCCTCCCATTTGTTAAACTTTATTCTGAGAATATTGTTTCTCGAAATGTCCTCACTCTCTACATCCCATCACCATTTGTTATAATTATTGTCGTTATAGTTGCTGTTGTTGGGTCCTGGAGCGGTCCACTAGTGCGAAGACTTAGGTCACGATACATCCCAGCTTGTACAAATTTATCAAATAGGTAATGCAACCCCCCCCCCCCCCCCCCCCTTAAACCAGATAAACACCTATCGGCAAACATCTAGTCGAACTTTAAATAAAGAAATTGTAAATCACCGAACCATAAGTTTATCAATTCATTATTTACATAAATTGGGACGCTTCTTTATGCAAGTAATAAATTATAAATGAGTGGGATTAATGGTATCTAATATGACACGAGTATGAACTCGAACTCGATAATCACCGAAATTCGTTAAAAAGATCTAGAAGCACAATCATGTCTTTCCACTCAGCAGAATCTTAAGGCCTCACTTGGAACTACCTTATCTCATTATTAAGTTATTACTTTTGCCGCTACAAATCTTTACGATCATGAACTGTTTGTGGAGCTAACCGACTTGTGCATATTTGAACTAATGGAGTTAATTCATCCTCGAACTAACGACTGAGTACAATATTCCGTCACCTATCACATAAGCTCTCCCGTGAGCTCATCCCAATTATTGAAATTTATTATGGGGATATTGTTTCTCGAAATGTCCTCACTCTCTGCATCCCATCACCATTTTTTTTAGTTATTGTCGTTATGGTTGCTGTTGTTGGGTCCCGGAGCGGTCCCAGCTTGTACAACTTTGTGCACTAGGTAATGCAACCCCCTTAAACAAGAATAAGCATCTGTCGATATAATATTCGGTTGATTTATTCATTCCAGACCAATAGTACACCAATTTAAGTCATGATACATCCTAGTACTGCCAAGTAAGTTGAATACTTACATCCATTAGCCTCGTCCATTATTAATCATCGAACATTACAGACATCAGAAAAGAGACTATGTCCTCAAAAATTTAAAACATTATATAGACATACTTACGCGACTACACTTTTCCCTTCGACGCTTTCACTATTAAGAGACTTTCCTTATAACGCGTGTATATCAGTCATAAGACCTGTAATGATATTTTTTTTGAGATACCTATTTTGAGGGATTAAATATCCTAGTCAAACCTAGCCAAATTTTTTTGGTATTGAGAAGTGTCGAAACATCGAATTTTGCTGAATAAAGTTATCAGCGCCATGTTTAAAAACTGGTTATTAAATCTTAAATCTTTTCTTGGTCACACAGTAGGTTAACAAGAATCAAATCCCGGGACGGGATTTCTTTAAGGGGTAGGTACTGTAACAACCGGCAATTTTTGGAACTTTAAATGACCATTTTACCCTTTGACTTTTTGGGTCTGACTTGACTTTTTGACTTTTTAACCTTTTACGGTCACATAATAACGATTACCGCATAGCCGGTAAATTTTTGAAACATATGTAAATAATAAGTTATATTTATTATTATTTACCTCTCATTTACAAATTTATAAGACTTACAAACGAAAAGACATCTCGCAAATTTTGAAAACCGCGTACAACACGTACTGACACAAAAATAATTTAATTATATTAAATTATCACTTTTATTAGATAAAAGTATTTAATAAATAATTTATCACGTTATTCAAAACGTTTATTTAAAAACGAAGTTATCTAATTTAAAGACATTTTACGGACAAAGTTTGTCCGGGATACACAATTAAATAATGAACATTTTATTTAAATTTTATAAAAGATTTATAAAATTATAGTCATATAGATGCTCATTTTGTTGGAAAAATTATTTGGAAAACAATGGCGCAAGTTTCGTATTTTAAATTACCCGTTAACTAGTCCAAACGAGCCCCGAACCATTAATTAACAAAAGTTACACTTTTGGCCCCTGTGAGAATATTTCCACATCAACCCTGGACTATTTGAGACTTGTCACATTTTTTTTTACTTTTAACATATATAAATATAACAAATTAGGGTTTTCATTTCATTATTTTATAAAACCTAACACATTTACTCTCTCCCTCATCTCATACATTTTTCCGGCGCCCCCATATTTTCCAGCCACCTTTTCTGGCAAAACTCCGGCGAACCCACAACCGACGCCATACACCACTACTTCACTTCGATCTACCCGATCCACCACATCTCACCATCTCTGAACCATCACCACTAACAGTCGCCATCGCCGTCACCACATTCACCACAGATCCACCACCATCATCATCTCACACCACTGCCACCTCCTCCGTATGCAACCCCACCACACCACGTCACCACCCTCGACATCATCAAACACCACCGAGGGGCGTTGGGTTTGACAGAAGCACCAAAACGTGCGTGTGGTTTAACAAATAACACATCAAAGGGTGCGTTTGGATCTGGGTTCGCGACATAGGATGCGTTCATTTTGTTTTCATCAGATTATGGTGCGTTGGTTTGTTAACTAGCCTGACTAGGGTACGTTTGATTAGTAGAAAGACAAATTTGGGTGCGTTAGGTTCAACAGAAATGCACATGGGGAGCGTTTGGTTGGCTGTTTAACACTAAGGAGTGTGTTTGGGTGAGCAGGAGAACCATAAGGGTGCGTTTGGGATAGCAGAAAACACCCAAGGGGTGTGTTTGGTTTGGCAGAAAACAGCCGAAAGGGGTGCGTTTGGTTTAGTAGCAGCCCCGTTTGGTTTATATAAAAATAGACTAATAAATATAACATAAGGTTTTATAAATGTTAAAATCGGATCTAAATGGTAGAAATGGTTAAGTAAATACTTTATTTGTTATTTTCGTTTTTATGTTTATAATAACCTTAAGGGGTGTCTTTGGGTTTGCAACATGGACTGATTTAAATGGAGGGAAAATAATTAACTTTTGTTAATATGAAAAACGTTACATGAACGAATAGGTCATGCTAAGATTTTTATAAATTGCTACGCTTAGTAAATTTTTACAAATCTACTTTATTTATTATCTTGAAATGTCTTAAGAAATATTAAATCGTGAAGGCCGATAATCAAACGTAAGCTATAATTTTAGAGATTTCATCAATCAACTCCACAACTTTAAAACGTGCGTTATCTTCATAAAGGAACTTTCTACTAAATCATTTGGGGATATCCAGGCGCATGTCGAATTACTTAGTTTCATTTATTTTTATCATCTTTCTCATATAATACTTGGAAAGTATTATATAATTAGACCATTTTATTTTATGTATTATATACGCTCCGAGTTATTCTTTTGGTTGTGTACCTCGTTCTATAATTCACGGTATGAATTATATACTTGGTCATTTTTCATTATGTAATATATGCGGAATATATTACACACTTTGCATTTACTTATTGATTTATTTATTTAACCAACCACCAAGCTATTACAACTTTAAATCTAAATCTTTTATCAACGTGTGGCGTTGATGTACTCATTCATCAGAAAACCCAAATACATTATCCTAGGCTAGTGGGATACAACCGTTAAGATAAACCGCAACTTCTTGGTCGAGCCGTTCCAGTTTCTATTTTGTCTGGCTCTTAATATGCGTATTCCTGCCAATCGTTCTACAACATCGAGGTGAGTTTATAGCCTCATGTTTTACTTGTTTTACATATATTTTTGGGGTGAGAACATGCTTGTTTGCAAATGCATTTACATGGTTGATTACAAATTGGTTTACATACTCATTTACATAGCTCGCTATGGGATACATTATTTGACTTTATTTTTGGTCTCAAATACATACTTTACTTTTGAAATGATTACGAATTAGCTTAAGCGGATTGAACTGATAACTACAAGTAAATGCCCGGGTGTTCTTGGAAGGGACACTTGTGAGGGGTACACAGTCATTATTGCCTGGGTGTTCTTGGAGGGGACACCTGCGAGGGGTACACATTCATTATTGCTCGGGTGTTCTTGGAGGGGACACCTGCGAGGGGTACATATTCATTACTGCCCGAGTGTTCTTGGAGGGGACACCTGTGATGGGTACATATGGTTTTCATTACTGCCCGGGTGTTCTTGGAGGGGACACCTACGATGGGTACATAGAGCATCGGTTTCATGAACTTAGAGTAATTGTAATCATTGTTTTATACACATAGGAATATTTACGTTGCTTTGAATAAAGTGGCAATACATACTTTGGACAATTGCGGTCCAATTTTCATACGTACATTTTGTGACTATTTGGGGATTGAAATGGTCATGCATATTTTACAACTCTTTGATTTCTAAAAATCATACATACATTTTGGAAGAACATTCAAGGATTGAAACGGTCATACACGCTTTACAGAACTTTGGTTCAACATTTATACTTACAAAAACCTATGAACTCACCAACTTTATGTTGACCCTTTTAAGCATGTTTTTCTCAGGTGAATTAGATGCTTGGCTTACTTGATGTGCACTGGAGTCTAAATTTGACAAGATTTCATTCATGGATTTCTACTTACATGCAAATGATCAAATCTCGTTGTATCATTTTCAAGCTTTTCATTGTGATGCAATTATGGGACAAGTCTTATATCAATTTCAAGAAAATCAACGAGATTACTTTTCAAACGACACATTTAGAGGTCGTTCTCTTGTATCTTGTGCTGTTGTATTATGAAGTAACGCCCTCAGACATATTTCTGCTGCGACACATTTTTTGGGGGGTGTTACATAAATAAAGCCTCCGTCTCTGGACTCGTAGTTGAGTTGTTTCGGTTGAAATAAAAAGGATTACCCCTAAATCGTACGAAATTAGAACCTTAATGTGGACATTATTCTCACCATATCGTCTCTTTAGGAAAGGATGTCAAACTAATTGTGGTCTAAACTAGGTTTACTTTATATGAATAAGACGTTAATTTATGTGTTACAAATAATAATAATAAAATCATTAGAGGATTTAGGAATAAGGGGGCGGAAAGTAGTTATGCATCCACAATTAGCATTTATGAGTAGTGTTAGCATCTTAACTTGTATTTAACAATGATTTTGTTTTTAAGCTTGGTTTGGGGCGAGTGAAAAATCAAGGACGATGATTTTATCCTTTTAGGGTTTCTTGTTCCGTGAAGTTATGATATGAATAAAATAAATGCATAAAAATGGTTAAACGGGGGCTTTTCAAAACTAGTGATTTCTTAATCCCCTTAGATGAACACTTAGCTACTTTTCGAGGTAATTAGTCTAAGGGGGTTGAAATTTTTGGATTTCTAAGTGTGTATTCATGACATTGCGTGAGGACACGACAATAGCTTAGTATGGGGGATTTTAGTATGTGCTTAAATACACATACCTTTTACCTAAGGCGCGAAAACCGAGCACGAGATTGGAAAGAGCGCGAAAAAGTCGAAGCCGAAGGCGTACCCATCTTATACGGACCAACCCGGGCCCACTTAATGGACCGGGTCAGCATACATCCTATTAAATCTAAATCATAAAAGCCCATTTACCCATTTATTAATTTACGGCCCAAAATCAAAAACAAATGAAAAAGGCCCAACCCTTTAGTCCAAGTCAAACCACCTTATAACCCCGGTCAAACTTACTGTTTATCCTTCTCTTTTCCCTCCCTTTTCACCCCACACAGAACTTTCACACGCAGGATAAAATTCATTCAAGTACACGCTTGCAAGTGCTTCTAGAAGGGATTCCCTGATACGTCTGACACTCCTATTAGCCACGCTAGCAATCCCCAACAATGCCATTGGCTAAGAAAACGTATACTTGATCCAACGGACGAAATGATGAGATTATGAGGCGGTTATGATTGGAAGGCTATGATTGGATGATGGGACGCTCCTCCTTGGCCTAGAAGGTTCCTCTACCCTCTATAAATAGAGGGTTGGATCACACAAATGAATCATGTAGTTTTTGAGCTTAAGCTTTTAAGTAATTTAGTAGCGTTTAGTAGCTTTTAGCTTATTTTTCATGTAACTTTTCTTTTTAAAGCATTGTAAATGTTTGATTATCAATAAAATTCAGTGTTTGATTTAAATTCGTGTTTATTTCATTGTTCTTACTTTATGCAATTATGGTTTAAGTTTGTTCTAAATCACCTATTAAGCTTCTATAAGCTCTTAATTACTTCATAAGCTTGCTTGCATTCAATCTTTTGTAGTTTAAAAATGAAAACTCAGAACTTAAAGGGGTGTTTGGCACAAGCAACACTAACATATGTTAGTGCTGCCTAAGTCACTCTTGTCCTTTTAGCCAGTTTTAACAAGCTTGAATTTAGCCTAAAAGTCAGTTTATATAAGTTTTTGAGGTTTGAAACTCAAGTTTAAGATTTAAGCTCTTAATATTTTTAAATCTGTAGTGTTCTAGTTATCTAAAAATGCTTGTTGGTTAAATTCTGTAAAGGAGAATTTTAAGTATGGTTTTTGTGGGATAAGTGAGGTATATGAGCATGAATATGTGTCTGTTTTAAGCCTTTGGAACTACATTTTACACAGCTTAGGATATGCACAGTCAAGTATGTCAGTATTAGGTCTAAGCTTAAAAGTGCAACATTACAGATTTAATAGTAGTTAGAGACTAGCTTAATTGTGATTACTTTTGATTTAAATTAGCTTATTGAAGTCTTAGCTTTACCTGTTTTAAGTTTTCAGTTAGTTAAAGTCATCTTTAAGTCTTATTTTTAAGCTGCAAATAAGTCATTTTAACCCAAAAAGCCAAAAACATCTAGTTTAGTTTGTCACTTTCATTTCATTTTTCTATCTTGTTTTCTAAACCTCTTAGCTTAATCCTAGCTTATTTGAGTTAAGTAAGACATGTTCTAAATCTGTTTTTAGGAATTAGCTTAATAGTAGTGCTTATTAATTCATTTTCTTTGCTTAAAAGTAGTAATATTAGTCTTTTTAAAGTCTGTCAAAGTCTTTAGGACTGTTTTTAAGTTAGCTGTCATTTTATTGTCATATAAAAACGAATTATCGCGTAAACGGTTAAAATTTTTCGGGAAACATATTTTAATAATTAAATTCATATTTATTAATTACACATCTCTAATGTGCATATTGATTTTTTTATTTATTTGCTTTAAAAACGGAGAAGTAATGTTATTTTTAGTTGGGGACTTATCAAAAAACGACACGCTAAATCCCGTTTCACGACTCGGACTTCTCAAGCAAATTTGATGTAAAATGACATCAGGGCACCTTTTTAGTTTTGCACGACAGACCCGAAAACAGAAGGAAGATTGACTGTAAATACATCGCGAAGATTTTCTGAAAAAGATAAAACTCGCGTTCCGGACATTGAAAATAATTAATTCACATTTAAGTATAACTGTTATTTCTATAAATATATTTAAGAATTTATTGATCATTTATTCACGAAATCGTTTTGCTTAATAATGAGTAGTTATAAAGTTAAAGTTCTATTATTTTTGTTTTCTGTTTCGAATAAAAGCTTAACCGTGTACACATATAAATAATTAAACTATTTAATAATTTTATAAAAGTTTATGAATAACGAGTCATTTATTATCATTTTTGTGGGATAATCATTTGGATCGCAATGGCGCAAGTGTGTGATTTCGAATTATCTGTGTAACAAGCGCTTAAACGAATCCCGAAACACATTATTAACAATATACACTTTTGGTCCCTGTGGTTTTTATTTATAAAACTACACCATAGGACTGACAAGGCATCTTAGACTTTTTTTAAAGTTTTGTGTATAAATAGAAAACATGTTAGGGTTTCCTTTCATTTTCTTAGCAAACCCTAGCCCCCATCTCCTTCATTCACTTTTTCGGCGCCACTCCGGTGGGTTTCCGGCCACCGCCACCGGTAGCCGCAACAAACACCATGCCACCACTGCCATCGCACCAACACCTCCACCCCACCATGATAATCATCATCACCTATCACCCCGTCGCCTCCACCATCGCAGCCGCTACACACCGCCACCATCTCCATCATCAACTGCCACCAGATCCACCTCACTGCCACCGTCACCCTCGTCATCACCTTTATCTCATCAACATCACCACCATTGAACGCCACACCTCCACTGATCTCTCCCTCACCATCTCCTCCAGTCTCCTTGGGTGACGTTTGTTTTTGCGTACGCACCAGAGGTGCGTTTGGGTTTTCTGTCGGCACCATTAAGGTGCGTTCGGTTTGAGATTTAAACAGACCCAACAAGGGCGCGTTGGGTTCATGGTTTGCACCAACGTAGGGCGCGTTGTTTTGATTATACACCAGCAGGGGTGCGTTCGGTTCTTGATAACACCACAGGGTGCGTTTGATTTATATGATTAACACCACAAGGGTGCGTGTGGTTTGTCTCAAGCACCAACAAGGGTGCGTTGCTTTGTCTCGGCACCACAGCGGGTGCGTTTGGTTTCCCAGGCACCAAGGGTGGTTATTTTTGTTGTTATTAGCACAAGGGGCTCTGGGTTGAAATAAGCTCCAAGGGGGCGTTTGGTTAAGAGAAAACACTTAAGGGTGTGTTGGTTCTTAGGCCGACACACACATAGGGATGCGTTTGCGGTTATTAGCCCACAAGAGGGTGTGTTTGGATCTGGTTCAGAGCTAGGGTGCGTTTGGTTTATTAGATATATTTTGGCTTTAAAAGTATCTCATGATCTATATACATTTTAAATTAGTTATTGGTGGTTTATTATTGTTAATATTATACTGTACTATATATCTATTTTTCGAGTGCTTTTGGGATTTATGAATTTTAGGGTGTGTTGGCATTGGTGTTTAAAATATATCATCTGGGGTGTTTGGATCTGCGTTTTAACAACAAGTAAGGTGTGTTTGGATTTGGGTTTAATAGCCCGTAAGGGCGTGTTTGGAACATCATATCTTTATGGGTGTTTGGCAATGGGTTTAATAGCCCATATAGGGCGTTTGGTTTTGCGTCTAAACAACACATAGGTTGAGTTTGGTTTTACTTATTCTTATTAAAATTTAATTAATTTCGTTAAAGTTTTATATATAATATTTATTATATATATTTATACTATATTTGTATATATATATATAATCATACGGATATTTTTCAACTTGGATTGATTGAAAATGGGAAAACGTTGAATTTTGTAAAAATGGGAACGTTTTATTAAAAATTAGATCTTGCAAAAAAAAATCTATTATAACTACTATACTTAATGAAATTTCATTATAATTTCTATTACTTAGAAAAACACGATAAAATGCGAAGTTTATATAGTTTTAGGATTATTAATACGTTATTATGCAATAACCCGACAAACGAACGAAAACTATACTTTTACAAATGAGACAACAATTTTAGCTACAATCCGTCAAGAAAACGAAATACTAAACTATAAAATATTATTTTATATTTTCACGAACGTTAGAAGATAATGTAATAATTTAGTAAAATGCACTTTGAAAACAGAGTTTACATATTTCTCAAATATAAACGTGACATTACTTTTTAAAAAAGGACTCTTTATTAACTTATTTGGTGAGATTTCGAATACGACGAATTTTGTTGTATTAATTAAGTCTCCTCGTTTATTATATAATATTTGTTAGGTATCATATACTTTTATATTTATTTTAAATATAATTATGTTGTGTTTTAGATAACTTCCGTTTTATTCCTCGGTTGTTTTGTCCTTGTTATTACGAATTACGATTTGTATTATGTAATTTTTCTATTTTTCATTTGTAATTTTTACGGAATATATTATACATACTTGCGTTACTTTTCGATTTATTTTATTTAACCAACCACCAACTATTACTACTGGAAATTTAAATCTTTTATCAAGTGTCGCGTTGACGTAAACCATTCTTCGGAAACACAAACAAACATTATCCATAGGCTATGGGGGCTTAGACGTTAACGATAAATCGCAAACTTATGGTCGGAGCGTTCAGTTTCGTGTGGGGGTGTGCTTTATTTGGTGCATTTCTTAATATCGTTCTACAAATCGAGGTAGTTCTTATAGCCCATGTTTTACTTGGTTTAAATATTTTTTGGGGCGAGGATTCATGATTGTTTGCAAAATGCCTTTACATGGTTGATATTACAATTGGGTTTGCACATATCTCATTTACGTAGCTCGCTTATGGGATACATTAATTGTATCATTTTTGGTCGGTTATCAATATTTACTTTAGTATCGATTTACGGGATTAGCTTAGGTTGCCATGAAAGTAATCACTTGGAGGTGTGAGCGCGCTGTTATATAATATGATCTATTCGGGATTGGCAATCCCGTTCGGGTGACTAGCTATCTTACGGTAACGAACGTTTATTATAACATGCGAAACACAGATTGGTTGGGCTATATAGGGCACTTAATCAACTTACATATGAACTCTTAAATGTGCTTGCATAAAGTGGCATACATACAAGTCTACGTGTGGTTTTATGAACTTAGAGTTAATTGTAATAGTGTTTTATACACACATGAAATATTTTGGTGCCATGAATAAAGTGGCATTACATAATTGAAACATTTTGGTGATATATATATTAAATACTATACATGATATGAACAATTATGGTTCAAACTTGCATAAGTAAATTTTAGTGACTATTATAATTTGTGAAACTAATCATATATACTTTGGAAATACCTTTGGTTTAAATTTACTTTTAACAAATCCTATGACTCACCATTTTTGTTGACACTCTTTAAGCATCGTTTTTCTCAGGGGAGAATTAGATGTTTTGCTTATCTTGTTGTGCATCGAGTCTAAATTTGACAAGATTTCATTTATGGATTTTCTACTTACAATACAGATGATCAAATCTTGTGTGTTTGTTTTCAAGCTTTTTATTGTGATGCATTATGGGGGCAAATGTTATAATCAATTTCAAGGGATCAAACAAATTTACTTTTAATCGGGTATCTCAGTCTCATGAACAGGTAGAGCATCTCTCTGTCTAATCCCAGCAGCTCGGGATCCTAGAGATCCCTCAACATAAGTAGGGCTAATGGGTGGTGGTGGTAGTGGTATAGGTAATGGCGAAGAGGGTATCTGAGGAAGTGGTAATGAGTAAAGAGAGAGAGGTGATGGTGGTGGAGTAGGTAAAGCTAACAATCTCTCAGCAACTTCCTCGGAGAGGAATGGTGCCGGCGCCTGGGGTCGGATGGACATCCTAGCCGTGACGCGATAAGCAATGTATGGGTCCTGGTCAGCTGAATAAGCAACAGCTGCAGGGTCAGCAGGAGCTAAGTGCTCCTCCTCTGCATCATCATCATCATCTCCTCTGTCAGCAGGATAGTCGGCTGGATCCTCCTCAGGATCCTCCTCGTCATCCTCCTCTAGGTCCTCCTCAGGGTCGGACTCTGGTATATACCCTGGTGACTGATGAGTAGGTGAGTCAGCAGCAGGCAGTGGCTGCTCCTCAGCCGGGAATACCTCATCGTCCACCGGTAAGAACTCCGGGTAAACAGGCTCCGGAACAAAAGGTATGTAAATAGGTGAAGGTGGTGCCTGCTCTGGCTCCTCAGGGCCAGGCACATAATCTGGTGATGGTGGTCCCTCAGGGCCAGGTATGTAGTCCGGTGATGGTGGAACCTCAAAAACAGGTACCTCGACTCCTGGTGACCCCATGTATAAATCGTCCTCAGATGCTGATGTGTATGTAACAGCAGAGTGCTCAGAATCTGACATAATAGTATCTGAAATCAAAATTTAGCTTATATAAGTATATTAATATAAGACTATCATCCTTATATACGTAATATATTATAAACACGTATATCAATTATGCATGTATATAGCCTAACCGACTAATGCAATAATTTGTATATGAATACCCCGTAAAAACCCTTTTGTATGTATGCAATGTTTGAAAATGGTTATAGTCCAGCAAAAACATTTTGACCTGGTTCTCTATAACCTTGGCTCTTGATACCAATCTGTAACACCCCCAAAATGGGTCGCAGCGGAATAAGGATCCGGGGCATGTTACTTCAAGATCAACAGCACAAGATATATATAAGAACGACACAAAAGTCGTTTAGTGGCTTCTAAGGAATTTTCGTAATAAGATAAGATGTTCGCGGCCAAGCCCCAAATCTAAAGAGACGTTTTTTGATGAGATTATTTGTAGTTCTATTACTTGGGGTCGGTATACGATGCAATACTTATTTTTTAGCTGGACGAATTGGTAAAAAAACCCTTCCTTATCTTTGTAATTTTTCTAAGCTCCATGGCTAGTTTTTCTTAATAAAAGTCGCCGTTCAAAAAAAAAAAAAAACTACAAGTTTTGGTTAGTTGTACAAAACACATGTATACTCTTTATATTTTTTATGTTATTCAATACTTTCATTCGATGATTAGTTAAATCACTAGATGAATCTGTGCAAACTAATTGATTGATTGTTGTTTAGATGCTTCGTGGCTTTACGGACTGCATCGTAATTGTTCAATACTTTGATTAAGTTAATCTTGGGTTTAACTCTACACGGTCATGTTAAAATTGAGTTTTACTAGCCTCATTTTTACTATTATTGCTAAGATTACGATGCTAGCTTTTGATTAAAATTATACCATTTAATTTATATTAAGCTTTTACGCTAAACATTACGTAGAAAACAATTATACAAAACATGTGCATTACACGGGTCGAGTTTCATGTATTGCAAGAAGGTTTCTACAAACAAAAACGACATAAGTAACAATCAGATTTTTCCAAAAGACGAAGCTCGGTGCAACGCACGAGTTCGGCACGCCTCGTAGCAGAAAAAAGTCATTACAAGAAAGTTAATATTTGAAAAGACTAACCGTTCTTATTTAATTTTCTTTTTTATTAAAATTCATAAAAACAAGTGTAAAAATTTAGGAGTAATTCCATATTTCCCAATCAAAACATCAAAATTTATATTTTCTCCAAGATGAATCAAAATTATTGTATGAAATTATCCCTAAAATTTAAGTAAAGACTTCATAAAATACAGTAATTCATGTTCAAATTTAAATGTAGAATTCTTGATTATCATAACTTTCAATAGATTTAAAAATTGAACAACATTTATCATCATTATCGATACAGCTAGTCGGAATAATCAGAGTCATATATATTAATACTACTTATAAGTATCGTGCACGTACGAGGCTTACACATAAATCAAATTTATTTTAAAATTTTTATTTAATATATGAGCATATGAAATAATTTCCGTGCTTAATGTTTTGTAACTGTGATATTAGAACAACTAATAATTATGCACGTGGTTTACATAAAAAAATCATTATGCATTAATATAAGTGTTTTAAAACCCGGGATGACTCGGTCGGTTGAACCGTGAACCGGTCAGGTGACCGGAAGGCGGATTTTGGTGAAAAACCCGGTTTAACTATGATTCGATGGCTCGACCGGGTCAATTAAAAGCCGTTTTTCTAAAACATTAATTAATATCGATTAATATTTTGTAAAAATTTTATTGGATGAAAGATTTAACTTTGTTTAACTCACATGAGTGTTGATCTTGACGTTGTTGTTCAAATTTATCTCTTAATATCATGTTGTACACAATATACGAGTTTAATATGTTTTCTCTATTCTTATATAAACTTTACATAGATTTTATATATGTTGTATTTTTAAAGTATAATTTTTAGATGGTGTAAAGTATAAGGGGTATTTGTTTATTTCAAAAGTTTTTCAAAAATATAGAAAGTTATAAGTTTCACTTAACTTGATATGATATATTTAAAATTAAACCACTAGAGTTTTATTAATCTTCTCATCTTTTTTTAAATTTTGTTTTCACAATTTGACACATATATTTTTTATGTCTATCAAATTCTCCTATCAAAATTTTCAATATTGACTAAATTTATAAGTTTTGACTTTTTAAAACCAATCAGATCGCACGATTCTGCCTACGTGTCAAAGTCAGACGTTATAATTGGTCTAATTTTTAGTCTATAAGATCAAATTTAATAAAAAACTTTGAAATGATGTAATTTTTTTATTATATAAAAGATGAGATGTACATAAATTGATATAGTTTGAGGCTTCAACATCTCTTATCAATTTATATTGGGCAAATCGCATTAAAGTGTACCCAACTTATACTCGATTTCAATTTAAGATACCTTACTTTTTTTCTCAATTTAGTTTACCCAATTTATTTTTTAGTTCAATGTTGGAATGTTTGTGGGTTTCCCAGTCATTTTAAAATTTTAGCCGGTTCTTTTGCCAAGTAAGCTTCCAGGTCACTTATTCTCCTTTCCCCTTTATAACTTGGCATCAAATTAGGGCATCAAATTCATCTCATTCTTCATATTTAGTTTTTCCCCTTTATAAGCTTCCATGTCAAATTCATCTCATTTTTCAAATTGGTTCTACTAGAAAAGAAGACTTAGAGGATGAGAATAAGAAGATCTTTGTCATCGTGTTCATTTGTTATGCAAGTGTGGCGATTTATGTAGAATGTGGACCTCATGGACAGAAAGCAACCCAGGAAGAAGGTTTCTAGGATGCCCTAATTATAAGGTATGTGTGATATCAGATTATGCCTATCTACATTAATTTTGCATCTTTAGTGCTCTAAACTTGCTTTTGTAATCCATGATTTTACCCATTTAGAGTTTAAGGAAATGTGGTTTCTTTCAGTGGTAGGATCCCGATGTATCTTCAGAGTGTTACAAGGAAAAGGTTATGGAATTGCAGATGAATAATAAAAATGAGTATGTTGAGTTTGAAAATAAAAAAAGACTCGGAAGAAGAGATTAAGTTGTTCAAGTCAAAGAATGGTTTTTACTTTTGTATCATCTGTGTATTGATAGGAATGATATCCATGTTGTTGTTGAAGGTTTAATAATATGAAATTTCTAGTTGCAGAAGATGCTTAATGTAGTTGTAGAAAATGTTAAATGATATCCATGTTTTTTGTTGAAAGTGTTTTACTTTTATATTGCAATTTGTCATCTTTTTACTGTGGAAACAACATATATATAAGTTGTAAAAACAACCCATGTTATTGTTGTGGAAACAACATATATAAGTTGTTATAACAACCAATCTTTATGATGTATAAGTTGTGCCAAACAACCCATATAAGCTTTTAAAAAACTATGCAAAACAACCCATATAAGTTGTACAAAAAATGTTCAAAAAGTATGCCAAACTGTTGTGCAATCCATTTTGAGGTTATTAGAAACCCCAAGTAATACTGTCTAGTACAAGTGTGTTGATCCTTTAAAACCCTTATGTGAATTGAGTTTTCATTCTTAAACTTGATTGCTCGTAACCGAAATGGGCACTTAGGTTTATTAGGATCCTCTAGAACTATAACTTCACCCCTAAGTTTATTTGGCTTCCTCTGATCAAACCCACACCTAACCAAAAGCTTTTCATTGCTACTCTTATAATACCAAAGTTGATACCCATTAGCGACTGAATAAAATATCAAACAATCTTTCAGTTGTTCAAAGCTTTCATATCTCTCAACTAATATTGGTTTTTTCAACTTCTAGTGTATGTTGAGATCATGTATAATCCACTTGTCATCCTTTTTTTCAATCATGTCATCATATGAAACAAAAATAGGCATACCTGTATCACTATCAACTACTGTTTCAACATGCTTTGGTTTGTTTAACTATCTTCATCAACTTTAGCAAATATTGGATCACCATCCTGCTTACCCTCATCTTCATTGTCACTTTCAAGTGGTATAAGAAAATCATAATCATTTGAATTATTTTTTTGTTGCTTTCTATTAGCATTCTTTAATCTAACCTACCTTAACTCTTCTTCGCCCTCTGATATATGGTCAAATGATGCAATGTCACTATCAATGTCACTAACATGTGACCTATACTTCTCTTTTTCATCATCTATCTCGCCATCAACATACTTACTCAAATCCTCATTATTATGACAAAGATATAAGCTAATTCTACCTTTGTTTTCATTCCCAATTTTTACAAATTCAACAACACTTAGGCATTGCAGAATGGTATGAATAAGAAATTTCCATTGAGGGGAAAATAATGCCTTATAGAAAGTAAGCTTCTGTGAAAGTTTTTCATACCCCATAAGTGTAAGCTGTTCAAAAATTATAGCATTTGGCAGACAATCAATACCTTCAGCATCTTCGAGTTGAAGATCTCTTCTTACAGATGCTTCAGTAACAACAATCTTCTTTCCATCTACTAGGGCTTGTAACTGAACTTCCCCATTAACCGTTTTCGCCTTGACAGTAGACTAGAACTATTCAATGCACGATGTATACATAGTAGGATTGACGGTTAAAGCATACTTAATGGTGTGTGCATTCAGAAAATACACTCTCTGCTCAAACCCTTAACTTTCAGCAGATTTAGTCAAAAACGCGACTAAATTGTGTGTATCAACAAACTGTAGGGTCGTCATTGTGTTGGGTTTTGATGATTAATGATGAAATTGAGTTAGGGTTTGTGATTAGAGAGTATATAATTGAATAAAATCAATTAAATGAGTGATTGAAACCCTTAATCAAAGTATTTATGAAAGTACCCTCAACAGCATAAACGTTCACCAGCAGTTGTAAGTTATGCCTAGCAGCATTAACTTTCAACAACAGTAGTAAGTTTATACCTAGCAGCATTAACTTTGAATCAACAACAGTAAGTTTATGCCTAGCAGCATTAACTTTCCCCAGCAGCAGTAAGTTTATGCCTAGCAGCATTAACTTTGAATCACCAGCATTAACTCCAATTCCATTCTAATCAGCTTTTCCATCATCAAATTAACATTTTAGCTCACAAAATCTCTCTGTCTATTTTGATTTCTCTCAATTCTTTTTACTCACAATTCTCTCTGTCTGTTTTTGCTTTCTCTCAATTCTTTTTGCTCACATTTCTCTCTTTCTATTTTTATTTTACAGATTTCTCTTTTTGTTTTTCAACTCACCGTATCTCTCAATTCCTTTTCTCACCAAATCACTCTGTCTATTTTTATTTTACACATCTCTCTTTCTGTTTTTCAACTCACAATATCTCTCAATTCTTTTTCTCACCAAATCACTCTGTCTGTTTTTATTTCACAGTTCTCTTTTTGTTTTTTAACTCACAAATTCTCTCAATTCTTTTACTCACCAACTCTCTCAATGTTCTCACAGAATAATTAATACCAAAAGTATTAAGTTATGAGCACGTAGACAGTATTGGACGACTGATAGTGTCGCGTATGCAGTACATGAAATGATTGGCCATCGGCCAAGAAGTTGAATTTATACACTGCTCTCCATACACACTCGACAGAAGACGCGCGAGAGATTGAACGCTTATTGGGTGCAGCTGAATGGCGCATAGAGTTGCAAGCGTTTTCGTTCTCTCTAAAGCGAGACCTGACTCATAGTATACCTGTTAATCCATTCCAAACATCCTTTTCTAATCAAGACTGCATAGATTAAGCATGCCAATACTAGCAATCATATATTTTTAAATCTACTTACATCAAATGCTTTTGTAAGCAAATCTGCAACATTCTTGTCAGTATGAATCTTGATCATTTGAATTAGCTTCTTTTCATTAGAATCTCTGATAAAGTGATGTCTAATCTCAATAGTGCTTGTTTGTTGAATGAAAATCATGGTTCTTAACTATGCATAAAGTACTCTCATTATCAATATAAATCTTAGTATGCATAAAGTTATACCATAATCAAACAATTGATTTTGAATCCAAAGCACTTGGCCACAACAACTTGAAGCAGCTACATATTCAGCCTCTGTTGTAGAATTAGCAACCACAGTCTGCTTCTTGCACTGCCATGAAATCAATCTACACCTAAGGAATTGACAACCTCATGTTGTAGACTTGCTATCCAAGCTTGCTCCAGCATAATCACTATCAGTGTATGCTACCAAATCAAAAGTGAATCTTTTGGATACCAAAGGCCCAATTTTGACCTTTTAAGTACCTAAAAATTCTTTTCACAACATGAAGATGTGACACTTTTGGGTTGACTTGGTATCTTGCACATGCACACACTGCAAACATAATATCAGGTCTTGAAGAAGTAAGATACATCAATGAACCAATCATTGACCTATACAAATGAAAATACACTTCTTCACCATCTTCATCCTTAAGCAAAGCCTTTTAAGTTTCCATAGGTGTGATTGCTGTCTTGACATCAATAAAACCAAATTTCTTCAAAATTCTCAGTACTCTTGTCTTGACTGATAAAAATTCATCTTCCTTCTGCTTTACTTGTAGTCCTAAGAAGAATGTGAGTTCACCTATAGAACTCATCTGAAACTTCTTATGCATCATCTTCTCAAACTCTGTGCATAATGACTTCTTTGAGAGCTAAAAATGATAATCATACTACAACCCTTGAACTAACAGATATCAATTGTCCCTTATGATAAACAAAGTCGTTGTCAATCTTTCCTCTTTGAACCTATTTATCCAACAAATAATGTTACAAGTTTCATACCAAGCCTTGGACTTAATGTAGTCCATAAAGTGGCCTTTTCTACTTTGTATACTATGTCAGAAAGTTCAGGATCTTAAATCCAGGTTGACAAACATAGACTTCCTCTTCAATCTTACCATAAGAAAAACACTCTTGACATCCATCTAATTGCTTCAATTCTGGCAACAGGGGTAAAGACTTCATCATAGTAAATTCCTTCTTCTTGTGTGTACTCTTGAGAAACCAACCTTGCTTTGTTCTTTATCACAATGCCTCTTTCATCCTTCTTGTTCCTGTAAACCCATTTAGTCCCAATAGCCCTTTTGCTATTTGGTAAATCCACCAAGGTCCAAACTTCTTGTAACTTGAATTGTAGAAGCTCTTCCTGCATAACCTCTATCCAGCTTGGATCCTTCAATGCATGAATTACCTTTTTGGGTTCTTCTTGTGATAAAAAGCAAGCAAACAAGCAATTTTGAAAGTCTTTATGGTTTGTTCTTACTGAACTGAACTAAACAAACCATGTTCTTCTAAACTCTTTGTCATTCTTTTTGTTTGAGGTGCTGAATTCAAGTCTCCAATAATTTGTTCAACTGGATGATCTTTGTGTACTCTTGTAGTTGGAATAGGACTGACATGCATAAATACATTCAAATTGTTCATGTCAGCCTCTGCACCAACATCTTCAACATCATCTAATATCTTCCAATTCATGCATATTTAGATCATCTGGAAGTTCAATGTTTGTTTTTGCACCAACAACATTAACTTCTTTGCCAACAGCATTAACCGTTGAACTAACAACATTAACATTCTTAGTGATGTGTCCATCATTAGCAGTATTAACATTCTTAGTGTTGTTAACATTACCATCCTTCTCTTGATCATTACTTTCATCCTCTTTACTTGGATCACTAACAACCTTCTTTTCACCATCACTTGAAGGTTTGAATCCAACATCAGGAGAACTCTTTGAACATTGAGAGAATAATGGATCAGCAGGCGACAATGGTAGCAGTATGTAATCTTTGCCAGGTACTTTCTCCATACTAGTTTTACCTGCATCATCACATGCTTTTGTACTTGCATTACCATTAGACTGATTTCCTGCAACAACTGGCTTATAATTCATTGACTTTGTTAGTGCATTAATATCAAAAAGCCAATTTGATCCACTTCCTGCAATATTAGGTGTATTCTCACTAAACTGGACATGCAGATTTTCTTCAACTATCCTAGTTCTACTGTTGAATACTCTAAATGCTTTACTATTGATTAAGTACCCAACAAAGAATTATTCATCAGCCTTACCATCAAACTTGCCTAAGTGATCTATGGTATTGAGAATTGTGACATGACACCCAAATGGTCTCATAAAGCCTAAAGCTGGTTTTCTACCAAGAAAAAGTTCATAAGGGGTCTTGTTATGAGGCTTAGTTATTAATACCCTATTTTGCACATAGCAAGCTGTAACAACCGGCAATTTTCGAAATTTTAAATGACTATTTTACCCTTTGACTTTTCGGGTCCGACTTGACTTTTTGACTTTTGATCTTTTATTGTCACATAAAAACGATTACCGAGTAACCGGTAAAATTTTCGAAACATATTTTAATAATAAATTATATTTATTATTACACATCTCTTATGTGCAAATTTATTTTTAACTTATTTGACTTAAAAACGAGAAAATATATGTTATTTTTAAGTTGACTTATCAAAAACGACCCGCTAAATCACGTTTTCACGACTCGGACTCTAAAGCAATTTGATGTAAAACGACATTCCGGACAACTTTTTAGTTTTGCCCGAGACCCGAAACAAGCAGAAGATGACTAAAATACCCTCACGAAATTTTGAAAACGAAAACTACGCGTACCGACATGAAAATAATTAAATTACATTTAATTATCACTGTTATTAAATAAATATATTTAATAAATTATTTATCATTTTATCCAGAAAACGTTTGCTAAAAACGCGAATATTCAAGTTAAAGTTTATTATTATTTTTTTTCTGTTTCGAACAAAGCTTAACCGTGAAACACAAATAAATAATAAACTATTTAAATAAATTTTGATAAAACGTTTATGAAAACTAGTCATGTAAATACTCATTTTTGTGGGAAAAATCATTTGGAACGCAATGGCGCAAGTTTCGTGATTTGAATTATCTGTTAACTAGCTTAAACGAATCCCGAACCATTATTTAACAAAAATTACACTTTTGGTCCCTGTGGTAATATTTATAAAATCCACCCTAGACTACCATGCATCTTACACCTTGTTTTTTTAAAGTTTTGTGTATAAATAGAAAACATGTTAGGGTTTCCTTTCATTTTCTTAGCAAACCCTAGAGCCCATCTCCCTCATTCACTTTTCCGGCGCCACTCCGGTGGGTTTCCGGCCCACCGCCGTCGGCAGCCGCAGCAAACACCACGCCACCACTGCTATCGCACCAACACCTCCACCCCACTATGATAACCATCATCACCACCCTCCCCACGCCATCATCTCCACACCACCATATCACCTACGCTGCCATCACCCCGCAGTCGCAACACCACTACCGTCGCCGCCACCTGCCGCGCCAACACCACCACATCGTCACAACCACCATCAACATCATCTCCCCACCCCGATCTACACCACCGCCGCACCATCGTCTCCATCACCAACACCACGCACCACCATAATCACCTCACCACCATAACCACCCAAACCACCGTCACCAGCCACCAAGGGTGTGTTTTGGTTGGCTGTGTAAACACCATAGGGTGCGTTTGGTTGGCAGTCTCAGCCGTGGGGTGCGTTTGGTTTAACAAATAACACCACAAGGGTGCATGTGGTATTAAACCACCACCATAGGGTGCATTTGGTTTTCTGTCACCCAAAAGGGTGCGTCTGGTTTTGATTATAACAGCACCTAGGGTGCGTTTGGAACTGGGTTTAGCATGAATAGGGTGCGTTTGGTTGTTAGTAACACGAAAGGGTCGTTTGGTTGTGATAAAGACCATAGTATAAAAACACCCTCATGTTTTAGGACAATGTACGACATAATAAATCACTATTTTATTTTTAGGTATAGTACGGCGGTTGTTTTAATGGAAATCGTCAAGTTAAATCCGAAACTAAAAATGATCAGTTAACGTAAACGGCATTAAAGCAAATTATTGTTTACGACAAACGAGGTTAAGCAATTATTTTGAGACAAATTTATTAACAATTTCACAAGGTTACCTTTATCGATACGTAAATGTTACGTTTCGCGATAAATGACAATTAAGTTTTCCCGGAACCCTAAAAAATATACGTACCTTCAACAAATACCTATCGTTTATATACATTGAATCGAAGTTATAAAACCTTTATGCATATGTATATATATATATCACCATCTCATATGATAAAAAGATAACAAATACTTTGCAAAATACCAAGACATTTCAAAGTATACTTTTATATAAAAACTACACTTTACTTTTTATTATAAAAACTTTACTTACACTTTTCTTTTATAAATCACAAGTAAACATAAAAGAAAAGAAAAATAAACTAGTGAAACACTAACCCTTAACTTCATGGGATGATTCCCATTAGAAGGAACCAAGAGACCAAGACCTTAAGCCCTTGTTCCCTCTTTTTCTTGTCCCCTTGTCCCCTTTGATATCCCACGGCAAGAACCCCCCCCCCCCTTGGACTTTCTTGGTCAAACTTTGCAACTAGAAATATCTCTTACCTTTCCTATATATATTTCATGCATGCATAAGAGTTTTCTTACACATTTGCTTAAGAAAAATTTCATACTCTTTCTCTCTTTCTCTCCTAAAAGCCACGGCTCAATTAACAATCCTAAGCAAATCATACAAAATTTTTATACAATCCATACAACCCTTTACACATCAATCCTAAGGCATACTAAGGTGTTTGCAAGCATTGGTTCATCATTTGCAAGGATTAAGGAAGAAAAGGGAAGATTAGGGTTTCAAACCTAATCTAGGGTTTATAAGCTTGTAAGCTTTGGTTTTGAGTCTAAACACGGGTTTAGAACTTGTTTCTCATCTCATACATCATCTCTAAGGTCTTCTTAATTCCTTCATACTTTTATTTCTTATGATTTTATGTGTTATATGTTAAATATGGCTATAATCACCACTAAGGACTTTTTAATATGTAAAATGAGTTTTCATTTATGTTTATGAATTTATGCACTTATTCTTATGTCATATGGTTATATATATCATGGAAAAATGAATGTAAAAGTATGTTAACCTATGGATTAAGTATAAACATGTTTAGGTTAAATTAGGGTTTTATAAGATTATTTAATCTTCACATATGAAAATAATGGAAAGTAAATTGTTAAACTTGTTACAATGAATTTATAAGGACTATGGATGATCTTGGACTTTATTATAAGTATCACATGTGTTTAAAATAGTTATAAGGGTTTCTATATTAAACTACTAAATTAATTAATACATAAAACAAGGTTTTTATAAAGTTATACACATAAATACTTAAGGGCTGTTTTAAATTCGAACTTAGACAGTAGGTAATGACTTCATATAAAAATAATACGTCTCGTGACGATTCCAAAATGATAAGAACTCGAAAAACCAATTTATAAGAAAAAGATACGCTAATTACGAGTTTACGACTATAAAATACTTTTATAAACTATTTTTATAAAGTTACTAATTCATTACAGCAAATTTTAATTTAAAACATCTAATATATGATAGAACTTTTTAATACGAGATCGTACACGCAAGAATCCGCTAAAAACGGAACTATAAGAATCAACTACGAGTTTACGATAATTAGAGTTGTTTAAAAATAATTTTATAAACTATGACATTTATTAGGAAAAGTACTATTCATCAGCGGACCCAACTTTATAAAATTCTAATACATCTTTTAATAACAAAACGTACTCGAAGGAATCACTAAAATCAGATAAAAACGAATAAGTTATTACATTTACAATATTAAGCTAATTAAAACTAAAACGAGTATATACTGTTGTGATATTAAAACACTATTCATCGCAGAATATGCAAAAACTTAAAATGTAATATTTTAATCACTCGTCTTACTACGAAGACGTGACGTACAAACGTGGAGCAACGGTCTTAAAACGACAAATAAGTCATTTTTACGAAAAATATATTTAAACGTTTTCACTTTATAAATATTAATTTACTAAAACGATTAGTCGGTGATTAGCTATATAGAATATTGAGTGGTTATCAAAGTGCTATAATCCTAGGGATTTTTCATAATGAAGGCCTCTCGATGCGGTATCGACGAGTTGTTGGATTAGATTTTAAAGTGTCCTAACTCCCTAGTAACGTCCATGTCATGACCTCTTAATTTATTATAGCCCGAACGCAGTACGATGTAACAACAAATAAGTTATATTACAATTTATTAATTAAATGTACCAGAACTTTTATCGACCTAATTTAAATAGTTGCATCTATCGCTATAGCGTGACATTTTATCTGTGAATTAATTGGACTATCCTGTACTCAAGGTGAGTTCATAGCCCCACTTTTTACAGTATTTACTGATTACTATTATTCAGGGTGAGAACATCTTTTTTATAAATTGGAACGCAAGTGTTTTAAAATTAGTATTGATATGTGTTTGCCTAAGTGCGATAACCCTCCTGACCCCATTATCATGAACTGCCAATTGTAAAGAATGTAGTTTTAAATTGCATTATGGTGACGCGAATATTATAAATAGATCTATTGGATTTAACCTCCCCGTTTGGGTGATTAGCTACACCGGAACAACGTTGACCATGTCGGACTTGGGATGTTGCGGGTTACAAACATCTGTACGGGCAAAATAACTGCTAAAACAGCAAATATAGTTGAGCTTCAGTGTCATGAGCTTAGAGCAACATAATCTGTGTTTGTAATTGTTTTGGCATATGTTGTAACATCACGGGAAAGTCTTGCGGTCCTGCATAATTTAAATACATAAACCTATGAATTCACCAACATTTTTTGTTGACGTTTTAAGCAATGTTTTCAGGAGGTCAATAGGCACGAGGTGCCAAGGATGCATTGGATTATGTTTTGGATTGCACTGTTATAAGATTTTGTGCATCATGTTATTGGGAAATCTATGTTATCCTTTCTGTAATAATTAAACAAAAGAACAAGTAAAGCAAATAACTTTTGTAATATGTCTTTAATTAAATCCAATGAATCAATTTAAACGACTTTTGTGTCGTTCTTATATATATCTTGTGCTGTTGATCTTGAAGTAACACGCCCCGGATCCTTATTCCGCTGCGACCCATTTTGGGGGTGTTACAGATTGGTATCAAGAGCCAAGGTTATAGAGAACCAGGTCAAAATGTTTTTGCTGGACTATAACCGTTTTCAAACATTGCATACATACAAAAGGGTTTTTACGGGGTATTCATATACAAATTGTTGCATTAGTCGGTTAGGCTATATACATGCATAATTGATATACGTGTTTATAATATATTACGTATATAAGGATAATAGTCTTATATTAATATACTTATATAAGTCACTTTTGATTTTTCAGTTTCGAGCATGTCGGATTCGGAAGTTTCTACAGTTACGTATACTGAGTTATCCAGCCCATATGAGGACCTATCTGACGTAGGATCACCAGGAGCCGAGGGACCTATTTTTCAGGATCCACCGTCTCCAGATTACGTGCCTGGCCCTGAGGAGCCAGAGCAGGCACCACCTTCACCTATTTACATACCATTTGTTCCGGAGCCTGTTTACCCGGAGTTCTTACCAGTGGACGATGAGGTATTCCCGGCTGAGGAGCAGCCAATGCCTGCTGCTGACTCACCTACTCATCAGTCACCAGGGTATATACCGGAGTCCGACCCTGAGGAGGACCTAGAGGAGGATGACGAGGAGGATCCTGAGGAGGATCCAGCCGACTATCCTGCGGACAGAGGAGATGATGATGATGATGCATTAGCTCCTGCCGAGCCTGCAGCTGTTGCTTATTCAGCTGACCAGGACCCATACCTTGCTTATCGCGTTACGGCTAGGATGTCCATCCGACACCAGGCGCCAGCACCGTTCCTCTCCGAGGAAGTTGCTGAGAGATTGTTAGCCTTACCTACTCCACCACCATCACCTCTCTCTCCATACTCATCACCACTTCCTCAGATACCCTCTCCGCCATTACCTATATCATCACCACCACCCAATGGCCCTACATATGTTGAGGGATCTCTGGGATCCCGAGCTGCTGGGATTAGACAGAGAGATGCACTACCATCTCAGATTCATGAGACTGAGATTCCTGAGATGTGGTTACCGCTTCGTAAGAGGCTGTGTCGTACTACTCCTGGTCCTGGATGCGAGGTCGGGGAGAGTTCGGCAGCTGGGACTGCTAGGCAGGTTGGACCTACCACAGCTAGGGCAGACCTTTATGGATTTTCGGATACGTTAGAGGCCGCTCTAGGACGCCAGATGTCTAGAGAGTTAGGCTATGGTATTATGGATATATGGGATGACCTTGTAGGAGCCATCCAGGAGATTGCACCCACCACCCTAGAGGGGGTCAATCAGAGAGTTATTGAGTTGTCCACTACTGTTGACTAAGAGGATGAGATCATATATTCTTAGCTGGATGATGCACGGTATGACCGAGCTCTACTTAGAGCCCGAGTCAACATGTTGGACGGGGATAGGCCATTTCATAGACGCACTGCCATTCTGATGAAGGAGGAGGCCAGATTATCTCATGCAACTTGGGCACAGTCGATGGATGCTTGTAATTAGACGCATTCCAAGGGCATATTACTTCGGACTACGGTCATGGCTCAGCAGTCCGAGATAGCTGAGTTGCAGACAGCAGACCGTAGAAGACAGTCGGTGATTTCAGAGCTGCTGAAAGCAGACCATCAGAGACAGAGACACTTAGTAGAGACAATAAAGATAGTGAAAAGCCTCAAGACTCAGATGATCGAGCTTCAAAGACAG
>BQNB010025888.1:3952-51453 GCA_026074375.1 Tanacetum coccineum
CAAGCGATCTGAATTTTCATCCGTATAAAGCCTCGAATGGCGCAGCCTTGATACTTGCATGATAACTATTGTTGTATAAGAACTCGACCAATGGCATATGTCGATCCCAACTATTGTTGTATAGTCCTCTCGCTTTGACCATCCATTTGAGGGTGGTAAGCGGTACTCATATCCAAATTTGTCCCTAACGCCTTCTGGAGCGATCTCCAGAATCTAGACGTAAAATGGCTATCTCTATCCGAAATCATTGATATAGGAACACCATGTCTACACATAATTTCCTTCAAATAAAGTTGTGTGAGTTTCTCCATAGTATCAGTCTTCTTCGTCGGTAGGAAATGAGCTGATTTGGTTAATCGATCAATAATGACCCAAATCGTATCGTACCCACTCGGCGTTCTAGGCAGTCCACTAATAAAATCCATAGTGATCCATTCCTATTTCTAAACAGGAATCTCATGTTGTTGCATCAACCTAGACGGTTTCCGATGCTCAGCTTTAACCTTCGCACAAGTCAAACACTTGCTAACATACGTGGCAATATCTGCTTTCATATTCGGCCACCAATACAACAGATTCAATTCTTGATACATTTTGTCCGATCCAAGATGGATAGAATACTTGGACTTATGCGACTCATGCATAATCAAATCCCTCAATCCACCGAATCGTGGTAACCAAACACGATTTCCAAAACAACACGTTCCATCAGGGAAAAACTCGAATATTTGCTTAATCAATCTCCCTAAATTTCCGGCCTTCACATTTTTCTTCTTCATCGCTTCCTTTTGAGCTTCAAGTATTTGCTTAGGTAGATCATTATGAATAGTCATCATCAAAGATCGAACACGCAATGGCTTAATCCTTTCTTTCTGACTTAAGGTGTCAGCCACAACATTCGCTTTTCCAAGATGATAACGGATCTCACAATCATAATCACTTAACAACTAAATCCAACTACGTTGTCTCATGTTAAGCTCTTTCTAATTTAGAATATATTGTAGGCTCTTGTGATCGGTGAAAACCACACACTTCGTTCCATACAAATAATGTCTCCACAACCTAAGAGCAAAAACAACGGCACCCAACTCCAAATCATGAGTTGTGTAGTTCTCTTCTGGGACCTTCAATTGTCGAGAAGCATTCGCTATCACCTTTTCCCTTTGCATCAACACGGCTCAATAACCCTTAAGTGACGCATCACAGTAAACCACGAAATCATCCGTTCTTTCGGGCAACGCTAAGATCAGTGCACTACACAACTTTTGCTTCAGTGACTGAAAAGCTTCCTCTTCTTCTTTTCCCCACTCGTATTTCTTATATTTCTGAGTCAACTTAGTCAGTGGCTTAGAAATCAAAGAAAAACCTTCAATAAACCTCTGATAGTAACTAGCCAATCCAAGAAATTGTCTCACCTCCGTTGGCGTCGTTGGTGCAGCCCACTTCCTAATGGCTTCGATCTTGGCATGATCAACATGAACACCATTACGATCAATCACATGACCAATAAATTATACCGAATCTAGCCAAAAAGCACACTTTGAAAACTTGGCGTACAATCTCTCCTTCTTAAGCAGCTCCAAGATAATCTTCAAATGCTTTCCATGCTCCTCTTTGTCCTTAGAATAAACCAAAATATCATCAATGAACACAATGACAAACTTATTGAGATATGGCTTGACATAACTCAGTTCATCAAGTCCATATATAAAACAGCGCATTAGTCAATTCCAAACTACATCACTTGGCAACTTAAAGTGACCATAACCTATTCAAAATGCTGTAAAATTGAAAAATGTCCTCTTTTTTAATGCGTAACTGGTGATATCCTGATCGCAGATCTATCTTAGAATACACACTCGAACCTTGAAGTTGGTCAAATAAATTGTCGATTCTCGAGAGAGGATAACGATTCTTGATAGTCAACTTGTTCAACTAGCGGTAATCTATATACATTTAAAAAGATCCATCTTTCTTTTTCACAAACAACACCGGTTATCCTTTCTCCAACAGATTTTGCAGTTGTACCGAAAACTCTCTCATCTTAGACGGTGCTAATCTATACGGTGCACGTGCAACAGGTGCAACCCCTGGTATCAGATCAATTCGAAACTCTACTTGCCTCGGCGGTGGTAGTCCTGGCAAATCATCAGGAAACACCTTAGGAAAGTAACGAATTACATGCACATCTTCCAATCATTTCTCCGTCGATTTCTTCTCAGTCACATGTGCCAAAAACAAATGACAACCTCGCTCGACATATTTACGGGCTTTAATACAAGATATGACCATTAGTCGAGACATACCTTTGTCACTTTCGAATGTCAACGTCTTGTTTCCATAAGGTATACGAACAACCTTCTCACCACAAACGATAATGGCATCGCGCTTGACAAGACAATCCATACCGATTATGACGTCAAACGTACCAAGCTCAATCAGCATAAGATCAATTTCAAAAAGACGGTTCACTAAGCTCAAAGTGCAACCTTTCAGAACAGTGTTAGTACTAACTACCGTTCCATCAGCTAATTCTACCTCGTAACTAGCGTTTATTTTAATCACTTTGATATTAAGCATGGAACTAAATCTAGTATCCACAAAACTCCTATCGGAACCCAAATCGAATAAAACAGAAGCACAATGGTTATTGAGTAGAAACGTACCAGTAACCACATTCGGACCCTGCGGCTCAACATCCTTAATAGCATAAGCTCAACCGCAAACTTCTCCAGTTTCCTCTTGCTTGACTTTCTTTAGGCATCGGTTCCTAGTATGACCTTGCTCCCCACAATCATAGCAAGTCCAAACAGGCTAAGTGTTAGCACCTGTGGCAACACTCTTTTCCTTGCAATACCTCGACTTGTGCCCAACCTTTCCACACTTATGGCACTTGATCATACATGGGACATCATGGTGAGTAAAGCAACATTCACATACAGGAAGTGATCTAGAAGACACCTTTTTCTCAGTCAGAGCAGTAATAATAGCTCTCACATTCCCTTGCTTTTTATTATTCTGTGAAGGTTGGTGGGAGTTATCCTTTTGGTTGCTCTTACCACTACTATCCCCACTTTGAAAGTTCTCCCACTTTCGCTTTTTTCCTTCCAAAATCCTTTCATCCCTAGCTTGCGATTTTTGCTCCATCAACTTATGGGCCATACACACAGCTTCATTCAAATTGGTAGGTCTAGAAGAAGTGACCTCACCTGATGATGTCTCGAGACAATCCCCGGGTGAAGCAATCAACTTTTACACTTTCCGTTCAACCATTTCTCCGGAACAATCAAAGCTAACTCCATTGAACTCTCTGATTATAAGCCACATTTATACTCCTTTGACCTTCAGTTCCACAAATCATCCTCATTATTGAATTTCCCCCCCCCCCCCCCCCCCCCCCACCCCCCCCCCTTCTATTAGACAAAACTCTGCAGTTATCAACTGTTTCATTTCAGTCCAAGGAATTTGGTTCACAGTCTCCAAACCCATGGTTGCAATCTTAAAATTCCACCAAGTCAAAGCAGGTCCTTGCAGAATAGCAGCAACAAATTTCACCTTCTTGCCCTCTGCACATTCACTGATTCCAAAAACACTCTCGGTTTTCTCAAACCATCTTCGTAATTTGACAACTCCTTCAACACCGCGAAAAACAGTAGGGTTGCACTTCATAAATCCAGCAAAAGTGCACTCATGAACAACAGGTGTGGCATCTTGACCCCTAACTGGTCGAGATCCTCTAGTATCATTTCTAGAATTCGCATGTCTTACCCGCTCAGCAGCGATAGCAGCATCGACACTTTCCTTGATCATTCGGCGAACAACAGCTTGAGTCAAAGGTGCAGACTTTGGAGGCATGATTCTGTCACGTCACACAGAAAACAATCTTGATAAGCATTCATAACATGATATACTCATAACATGGTACAATGACAAATCAATCACAATCAAAGTCACACAACATCAAGTAGTAATCAAAAGATAGTCATTCATTATTCATAACAAAAGAGTTAATACATAGTTGCATTGTTTCATGAAATGATACAAATCGTTACCACCAATAGCATCAAGTCTACTAACTGTGGATTCAGTTTAGTGATTACAAAATAAAGATACTACAATTGAAATTAAACTACTAGGAATCACGAGGAGATCCTCGCGGCTCAAATGATGGACTCTTCTCATCTTTAACCGAAACATCAATAGCCTCATTCGGTCTTTCTTCACATACGTATCCTCTACGAATCATCTCTCAATAGAACTCATGAGCTCGAACTATAGTCTAATAGAGATCTCTCTTGACTTGTTCGTTTAGCATACGAAGGAATGTGTTGCTAAACCGTGCTTCTTCCAGTTCCTTCTTTAATTTCTTACACTCAACTGTTTTTTCAGCATTACCGAGCTTGTTAACCAGCTTTTCCATTGCAGTCGTTCCTTCTTCCACACTAGATCACACTTCATTACCCAAGTCCAAAATTAGTTTACCCTAGTACTCGTCCTTTGCTTTCCCCTTATTTTCGACCAATGCATGCGCCTTCTCGCGACCACACAATCGTCTTAAAAGAGAAGTCATCTGACCAAAAGGAGAGTTAATGCCCCTCCTCATGAGACCAGGCAACAGACCATCACTGTCCTCTCAAAGGAAAGGGGCAGTAGACGACTCACCTACCTCATGGACACTAGCAAGAATAGTCTCATCCTCATGCTCAATCGTGTTCTCAACCTTATTCATATCCTCAGACTCTAACTCAGAAGCAAGCGGCGGAGGGTTAAGAGGATCCACCTCTTCATAAGGATATGTCAACTCCGGCTTATTTTCATCTTCCTCGATGTCAACTTTCCATTCAATCATCTGCTTCTTAGGTTCTTATTCTTCCTCAAATACTCCACTTCTGGGTCCTCGCCTTCAACTACTAAAAGACAAGATCGTTAACAACAAGGAACTCATCGTGTGATTTGGCTCAACTAGGTTACGTCATCCACATGACGGATAATTACTTACCATGATAATCTAGAAATATCATATAATACTTATTTATAGCGGTTCCAAAATGAATACTATTATCCAAAAAAAACAGTTTCGCATAAATGCCACACCCAACAAAATTCACATGATTCGCTGACATTCTTTGTTTAGTATATCACCAAATATACTCCAAACATAATAATAATAATTATTATATAATCACATAACATTCTATGCATACAACACATGCATAAATGTACCAATACATAACAATTTATGCATACAACACATGCATAAATATACCAATACATAACAATTTATGCATACAACACATGCATAAATATACCAATACATAACAATTTATGCATACAACACATGCATAAATATACCAATACATAACAATTTATGCATACAACACATGCATAAATATACCTTCCTTTTCTATATGTAACCAATGGCAACGAGAGTCTTTGGCGAATTGTCAAAGCTTTATAGTTTAGGGTTTTTCAAAAAGACGCCACCTATTCCTCTATAACCTTAGGACTCTATACCATCTAATAACACCCCCAACTTTGGATTGCGCAGCGGAAATAGCAATTGGGTGTTACTAAATAGCACAATACACCAAGATAATAGAAAACGACCCAAATGAGACGTTTTACAAACATGTGTTCCATTATTAATCAGAGATAAACGCGTTCAGGTCCCCACAGGATCGCAACCGCAACCATTACAACATTTGAAAAACTATTATTTCAAATTAAAGACATTTTTTTAAAACACATTAAGACATTGTTTTTGAAAGACAAGGAACACACAAGTAGTCTTTCACCAAAATCATCACACGCACGACACCTCCACGCCATCGTTGCCTTCATCCTTGGTTACCTGGGATAAAACATGTTTAAAATGTCAACAAAATTGTTGAGTGAAATTCAAAGAGTTTAAAACAATCCATAAGAATTAATCTTTGAACACATAATTCATTCTCGGGAAAACATTGCAACGAACGTTAACAAGCACATATCATTTCATATGCCAATTTGCCCCAGAACAAGGTATTATTGTCATATACCTACTACTTCTAATAACAAAACGTCCGTTTGACAAGGTGTTCACAAGGATTCATACCCCGGACAGGGTTGTCAAACCCAATAGATCTATTTAATGCATTAGCGTTCACCTCGCAAGGCTATAACGATCATGAAATAAGGACTTCGCCAATAGTTACTTATGCGAAACAATATCAAATTTGGGTCCAACATACCATAAAATCATATGTGTTTGATTTTATAAAACAAACATGTATCCCCCTCGCGGGTTTATAAAACAATCAAAAGATTTAAAATGCGAGGCTATGAACTCACCTTAAGCAAAGATTCCAATTCAATCAAATCAACAAGCGCAAATAACCACACGTCCTTAACCGCGACCTATATAAATACATATATTGACAGTTACGTGACTAAAAGTATTAATAACTTCATATAAGGCATTTACTTGTATCTAATCAATATATTTCACTGATTTACGTATATAGCAATTAGTAATACTACAATCCTCCTCCAATTGCGACGCAAAACATATCACTTTGACGCACTAACAATATCAATCGGTTTCATAAAGTTTCTATTTTTGAAAGTTACACCGAGAAGTAAGGTAAAATAATTCCGAACTTCATATTTCGTCTTCAATCAACAAACATACTAACGCCATTGCTCGATAACAAACCGATATTCCCAAGTTTACTGCAATTTTTGACTACAACAAGTTAAACTTTGTAGTTGACTTTTACAAACCAAAAATAACCCAACTTTGTACTTGGTCGTAAACGTATCGTTTTAGAGTACTTGACTGATCCACCAAGCGAAACGTAGCTAAAGGCGAACACTGATCCATCACTTTTCATTATCAAAATAACTTTCAAAAATTTCTCGACTCGCTACACGTTCAAACTTTCTGGTCAAACTGTCAATTTAAAACCCATTGAAACGACATTTGGGACATTAAACGACTATCAAAAACATGCTTAACTATCCTATTTAAGCATACCAAAACCATCAAACTTTAATTAATAACCAAATACGCTTTCAATAATTTTTCGCACTTGAACATCTAGCAATAACCATACAATACGCAATATCAATAATTCAATACAAAAACATAACTAAGTGGCTCACAAAGCATAATGAAAAAAATCAAAAATATGGTTTCCCCTGTGGAGTTTTAAAATCGGCACAAAACCCCAAAGCACAAACCAAACTTTTTCAATCAAACTCCTTTGCTAATAACACCAAATCAAGCCACAAACAAACCCCCTTTTTTAGATCAAATCACAAGAACTTGACCCAAAAATCAAACTTCCTTTAAAACTTTATGCATGAATGCATTTAATATGGGATTTTTTAGGTTTTGATGACAAGGATCAATAGCCATTAAACGTATTTTAATGCATGGTTGGAAAATTGACGGGAAATGGGTGGTAAAGGTTGGCCGGATCATGGAGAGCAACTAGGGAGGAGAAAAGAAATTAATTTTTGGGTAAAGAGTTAAAATGGTGTGGTAGGTTATTGGTGCCCATTTAAATAGGAAAATAGCTTTGAGGTAAGTAACACTTATTAGTCCCTCCAACCTTTTAAAGTTCCTCAAACTAGTACAAAAGCGTTTTCTTTTTATTTAAAATCGCCCAAAACTCGTACACTAACACGATATAAATATTTTTATTCCGTCCCACTAATTTTTCTTTAAAACGTTTAGTAAAACGTTAAATCACGTAAAACACGACCTTTGAACACGTTTTTTACAAAAACTCGGGGAAACGCCGTAAAATACAAAAGTAATATAACCACGCACATCGAGCGACAATTATATATGTTTCTGACTTTTACAACGCAAAAAACAAAATAAAGACTCAAACAGGCTTGAAATACCCAATAATATTGGAATTTTCATCAAACCTTATATAGCCATTGATTCGTCACTAATATATATATAAGATATATATAAAGATATATAGAATATAAAAAATATAAATATAAAAATATAAATATATAATATTATATATATATCTATAAAATATCAGCAAACACTCAAACCGATTCCTTTACACAAAGAATGGTCAAAAGTTCACTAAAAACAACAAAATAAAATATATATGTGCCGAAGTATGATTCCCGGGGATTCGTTTTGTCCCAACGAGCTAAAATGAAAAATCGAATGACGATTTATGATTTGAATGTTTTAATATCAACAAGGTAGATGTGGTTTTATCTATTTCTATAAAGATAAAAGTTCAAAAAACGGTTAAATAAATCCTAAAAACGAAAGCTAAATAACTTAAATCCCAAAAACGGGGCACGAAAAACTGAGGCTAAAAACCCTAAATTTTGCAAAATTAAACCTAAAACAATTTAAAAGCTAAAATAGATTCAAAATGACTAATAAAACGAGTTTAAAAAAAACTTCAGACTAAAAACGGAGTCCGTTGACCCAAAAAGAGTCAAGACAAGAACGTGGTCCAATACCCGTTCTTTAAAAAATAAAATTTTAAAAATAACCTTACATAAACTTTATATTTTTCCTACAAGTATAAAGAAAATAGGAAGATTCTAAAAAAAAAAAGTTTATATTTTTCTGATTAATATTTTATTTTTTATGATTTTTTAAAGTTTAAAAAGAAAATAAATTATAAAAAATACTAAAAGTTTATAAAAAATTCTGAAAAATTTATACAAAATAGCTTAAAGGTTAACAATCCTAGGAAAAATAAGTGGGCCCACTCAGCTTATCAAATAAGCCGAGAAATAAGCTCTATCAGCTTATTAGGCTTATGACCCAAAACACACTTAACTACCTAAGCACCCAAGGGTCTAACAGAAAAGACCCAAGGGCGCAGCGGTAGAGTGTGTAGTGTATAGAGGGTTGAGAGTGGTAGAGGTCGGGGGTTCGAGCCTTGCTCACCCCCGACTTCCTACTTTCCCCTTTTATTTTTTTTTTGAAATTTTTTTTACAAACTTGTTAAACTCAAAAAGATAAGCACTTTTAAAACTTGAACTTTTTTATGAAAAGCAATAAATAAGCTAGAATAAGCACTTGAATTTGACAGACTTAGCTTTTTAACTAAGTCTTAAACTAATTCAACTAAATAAGCTCGAATAAGCTTATAACTAACTAAATAAGCTACAAATGGCTTAAGGCCAATCTAATAAGCACAAATTATCAGCTTAAAATCAAAAACAAGCAAAATAAATGGAATAAGCTAAAGGGGCTTATAACTGTTTTGCACACAGTTTAGGAACAGCTTATGGTGGGGATTGGAGTGGTATGAGGTTAGGCTTAAGTTTAACCACTTAAGGCCTGTTTTTAGAGCAGAAAGTGGGTGCCCACAGCCTTGTTGACTGCCAATAGCTTCAGTAAGCCAGACGTACTTTTTTGCTTTGGGGAAAAAAAAAAAAACACAAATAAGCCCTCAATTTAAGCACCTAAAACAGAAGAACTTTTAAAAAGGCTTAAAAAATACGGCTTATTTCCTTGGTCATTTAAGAACAAATAAGCATAGGCTAGTTTGCAAATAAGAAGCAAAAAATAAGTCATCTACTACACCTAATAAGCCAAATATCTAACAAAAATAAAGCTTAAGGAAATTTAAAACCAATAAGCCAGAGAAATTAAATAAGCCCTATTTGCAAATTGGGCTTGGGTAGCAGTCCCAAAAAGGGCTTGTGGGGCACTTTTGGGGCTTATTATTAAGCCAAAAAAAAGTGGTAAACCCAAGGCAGGAGCTTATGAAGGGCTTAAAAGCACACCCTACTAAGCTAGCCAAAAATGCAAAAAGAAAAAAGAAAAATGGTAATCTAAAAACAGCTAAAAAAAACTGTCCCAAAACAAGCTTATCACCAGGGGACTTTTTTGACGACTGAAAATGCAATGAACCTTTTTGAACAAAAAATTATGTCTACTTATATCCATTAATCAATTAGTAAAACTTTAAAACCAGATTGTACAAACAATTTATAGTGTACTAGCACTCTAAAAACACCAAAGTCCAAGCTCAAAAGGCTTGGACTCAAATACTTAGGTTGTTGACAGTTTTGCTTACACAGAATGTATTTAACTTTTATGAAAACCTTGATTTTGTTAAAACTACAACTAAAGCTTTTAAACTTAGACCCTAAGTACTCTAAATGTTGAAACACAACTGGCCTAAAAGCCAATTGCACTAGCAGAACTAACTAAAGGTTAGTTCTGCCTTATCCCAAACACCCCTTTAACGTTGGAATTCCAAGTTTTAAACTAAAAAATGAAAATTTTAAGCAAGGATTTGGAAACTAGATGACAAGTAAACAAATATTAACAAAAATAAGCAACAAGAAACATCAAATAAGCAGGTAAATTAGCAATTTAGAGATGAGCATATTCAAAAGCAAAATTGGCAGTTTAATAGGAAAACACAATTTAAGGATAAATAAGCATTTAAATAAAACACATAAGCATGAAACAGTAGAAACAAGCAAGAAAATAACAAATAAGCCCAAATAAGCTGATGAACAGTGAATATTGAGCAAAAATTTAAAAGAAAAGCTTACAAATGGTCCAAGCTTCTTGGCAAGTATATAAGCTTTCCAAAGCTTAAAAGACAATCCTATAGCCTCCCATGAGGCTCTAAACCACGGCCATCCAAAATTTGCCGTGCTCCTTGCTTTCTTTGACTTTTTTTTGTGTTGACCTTTTTTTTTTGGTTTTTTGATTTTTTTGACAGTATGTAAACCAAGCTGATATATTAGCTTTTAAGAACTCAAAAACTAATATAAAACCTTAAGAACGATATTTGAATGACAAGAAGGCTCAAATGATAGTAATGTAAGGAACACTTGTATTTGCATAAAATTAGAATAAAAGATTACAAGACTGAAATATTAAAAGACAATAAGTAAAACTGACTTCAAAGTAAACTGAATTAAAAACTACATAAAAGATAAAAATTTGATGCCTCATGGGCTTTCAAATGGGTCCTATTTATACTACTCTAGGTCTTCTCCTCATCTCTTGGTCTTGTGCTTTTCTTTGTGAGAGAGAACAGAGGTGTGCTTGTTATGTGAGTAAAAAGCCCAAAGCAATCTCAGCCTTTAATTTCCATTTGTGCTTCTTTGGTTTCATCATAGCCATCGAATTTGATTGGGAAGTGTGGGATCTCCAACTTGGCAAGGTAACATGTGACTAGGGTTTTAGTGGAGAGGGTGAGTGATGTTTATCCAGTGGTTTTTCGAGGTGGGGGATAAAACGGTGTTGTTTGGGGAAGACAATCAAAAAGGGCGGGAAATTTGGTTATAAAAGAGCAGGGGTGAGGTTTGGTGATTTGACATAATTGGCCCCTCAATCTTTATTCTTGTATTGCACTCTTTGTCCTTGTGGTGATGAAGTTTTTCGGGGTTGCCAAGTTAAACCCTTGAGGGTGTATGGTGTAATTACACCACACGTCCTTGTGGTAATACAACTTTGGGAGGATGGCAAAAACGACCCCTCAATGTATATTTATGCCTTGCAAAGCTAGTCCCTAAGTGATACAATTTTAAGGGTTTGGCAATTTCAGCCCCTAAAGTTGTATTTTCCATTTTTTTTTCTTTTCATTCAAGTTTTTGAATATAACTTTGGGACTTTGGCAATTTTAGTCCCTAAAGTTGTATTTTCCATTGCTTCGACTTCTTTGACTTTGACTTTTGTTGGGATTGACTTTCCTGTTGACTTTTTGACTTTGACTGACTTTGGCTTCGATTTGACTCTGTCTTCACATACTTTTCCATTCCGTTCTCAGTTTTGTCGTTTTTGGCTTTGTTTTTCGTCCTTTTGTTTGATATCTGTTTCCTGCACAATACAAATGCAAAACAAACATATATTTGGCAGTTTTTGTCTGTTTTTGGTCATTTAAGTCCGTTTTTAATGGAAAAAGGTATGTGTAATTAAGCACATACCAAAATCCCCCATACTAAGGTATTGCCGTGTCCTCACGCAATGTTATGAAGTAAACATTTACGAAAACTAAGAATCTCAATCCCCCTCGACTAATAACCTCGAAAAGTAGCTAAGTGTTCGTCAAGGGGAACTAAAGAATCAATAGCTTCGACAAGTCCCGTTTTCACCATTTTTATATGTACACTAACTATCCCTAATATTTTTAGATTTTTCTTTTTTCTTTTTTTTTCTTTTCTTAACTACCATGTTTGACTTCCTTTATTGGGATCATAGAATGAGAAGCGCCCATAGAATAATCTACGGATGTCCGAATGGATAAATTCATCGTCCCCGATTTTTCACTAGTCCCAAACTAAGCGTAAAAACGAAATCACCGTTAAGTACAAGTAAAGATGCTAACACTACTTATAACTATGACTTGTCAACTTTTGCCCCCGACAATTATTCAATTAAGGTGATTGTGCTTAATTTTAAGTTAAATTTAGATCGACAATTTAGAAAGTAGCATAGTTTATGTGCATAACGATATTTCTGAAGAAATCTGGGGAAAAGACTAGATCACCCACCAACCAGCATATTCTCGATAGATCCCAGCCGAGTTCGACTTAGGTTATCAGGTTGAGACCCCACAGGAGAATGTTCGCAATGTAATAGCGGGATACTCCACCCTTTTAGGCCGAATTTCTTAGATTTACCGTTAAATAAACAACACTACTCAAAGCACGCAAACATCAAAAATTTAATGATCTCATTGGTGAGATTATTCCATTTAGCGACCTTTCTTCTCGGAACGTCCCAGCCTCATCAGCTTAATTGCCACAAGGTTTTTGACACCCCACGGAGAATACTTAATCAAAATAATCTACCGACGGCAACCAACAACTTTTGAAGTCTTAAAGCAAGTTATTCTTAGTTCAAAATTATACTTGAGTTTAGAAAAAGAAATCTTAACCATTAAATTATCCTTATTAGCTATATACTATACTACCGTCATCATTTACATGACTACAACATCGGCCACGCCTCCGACAAGATGTAGTGACTTAGTCTGACGACGGCTTTTATTTGATAACACCTACTGATTTATTAACTCACTATGGGCCTTGTTTTGAAGACTGCAACATCGGTTGTGAGCCGGCAAGATGCAGTAAACCTTTATTAGCCCACAGTTTATATTATTTTATTTATTTATTTATTTATTTTTTTATTATTATTTTTTTTATTTTTTTTTGTAATAGAGAAAATTTCGTTTTAGAAACTCAAGTATAAAGCTGAACTAAGATGAATATTTTCGTTTCCGAAAGAGCTTCTTTTTAGAAAATGCCGGTTTAAAGTTAAAACAAAATGCAAAATAATGCACTTTATTAGTCGGTAAACTTCTGGGAGAAAAAGCGACAAGTTATACTTATAAGCTTTTAAGATTTCCAAATAATCCTTGTTTAGCATCCTACTTGTAAATAACACTATCATTTTTCGTTCTTCGCAAATTTAAATTCCCTAATAAAAGGATCCGCGAATGCTTAGCCTAATAAACTTTCGTTTATTAAATGGTTAAGGGACAAAGCTAGGGCCTCAACAACGCCGAAGGATCGAGCAAAATTAT
Source organism: Tanacetum coccineum (assembly GCA_026074375.1). Classification (NCBI taxonomy): domain Eukaryota; kingdom Viridiplantae; phylum Streptophyta; class Magnoliopsida; order Asterales; family Asteraceae; genus Tanacetum; species Tanacetum coccineum. The sequence goes on from BQNB010025888.1 coordinate 17,488, forward strand.
CTCATTCGAGCCCATTGGGACTCTTAAAATTGTAACAAAACACTTATTTTATTTTTTTGAAAATTTTTAAATTTTTTCATTTTTTTTTGTATTTTTGCGAAAATTTTGGTGGTAAAAACGGGATTGTGTGATAACAACGACTGCAGGCAAAATCAAATCGAAGATTCCCCCCATACTATAACTAAACATCGTCCCCGATGTTTTAAAGGGGTACCTACGTAAATCTAAGGCCGTTTATGAAGTGTGCCAAAAGATAAAACGTTAGTCGATTAGATTTGGATACTGGATTCCCAAAATGAAGCTGAGGATGTGAAACTCTTGTGGATGAGAGCACGAGAGTCTTCACAATCCGGGAAATCCTGGATATACAACACAAAGCATACAAAATACGGACAAAACACGGGTAATGGAAGATGTAAGCCTCCTCACACAAAAACACTTATTACTACATACTACTACTGATAAGCATGGGGTGCCTCCCACAAAGCGCTTGTTTAAGGTCGCTACGCTTGACCCGTCCCCCGGAATTTAATTGGTCCAAGGGGAACTTCTAAGATCACGGACAAACCTCGTTGGTATGTCCCCACCAAAGATAGTGTTTCAAGACTATGACCATTCACTTTGAAATTTGGCCCGGAGTTTTGGGATAACTCGACAGTGCCATAAGGAAAAACTTGGGTTTACAGTGAATGTCCACTCCACGTGTTCTTTAAGCTTGCCCAAAAATCTTCAATCTAGAGTTAAAAGGAGGACTCGATCACCGACGTTGAAAACGCGAATATTTTTGATCTTGTGTCAAGTGTCTCTTTGTTTTCTCTTTGTAAATCAAAGAATTTTCATAGGCATGATCACGAAGTTCATTAAGTTCGTTGAGCTGAACTTTCCTGTGATCACCCGCGGTTTTGATATCAAAGTTTGTATGCTTAAGGGCCCAGTAAGCTTTGTGCTCCAATTCAATCGGTAGATGACATGCCTTTCCATATACAAGCTTGTACGGAGTGCACCCGAATATGTTTTTGTAAGCTGTACGGAAGGCCCAGAGAGCGTCATCCAGTTTGTCCGACCAAGAGGCACGGTTTTCGCCTACGGTCCTTTCAAGAATTCTTTTTAAGCCACGATTCGATACCTCAACTTGCCCACTTGTTTGTGGATGATACGCGGTGGAGAGACGATGAGTGACTCCGTATTTAAGCATGACCTTTGAAAACTGGTCATTGCAAAAATGGGTTCCGCGTATTCACATTATGAATGCACGAGGGGCTACCAAATCTGAGAAGAGAGTCTTAAGAAAACTTTGCAACAACTCGGGCATCATTGGTGGGGAGGCCTTTTTGCTTCAAACCCATTTTGATAATTAATCGACTGCCACGAGTATAATACTTTTCCCTCATGAAGACGGGAACCCCCATAAAATCAAGAATGTCCCCATATGTCAAAGATTTGCAAACTTGGATAGATTTGTGGCATCTCATCACGTTGCAAAAATTATGCCTTGACGATTGACAAATGTCACATCGGGTGACAAAGTCGTGGCATACCTTGTAAACATGGCCATTAAAACCCTAAATCGAAGACCTATTTTAGCGGTGTAATTATTGGCTACTCAGTATGTTCCCCAGTGTCCACTGTGGCAAGCTTTAAGAATGTCAAAAGCTTCTTGCCCCGAAACACAACGCCTAATTACTTGGTCAGCACAGATCTTTGAATAGAAAAGGGTCGTCCCAGAAATAATGTTTGACATCTTTAAAAACCTTGTTTTTCGTTGGGTCGACATTCCCTTGACAAAGAAATAACCCGGCAAGGAAAATTGCAAAATCGGCAAACCATAGAGGTGGGTACTATCATCACGAAGAGCAACGATCAAGAGTTGTCGAGTGAAAATGTTTCCATGATTTCTTGTTTTCTCGAACTCATTTTTGTGAGGAGATCTCAAGTCGGAGAGAAGGTTCGGCGCTAGATTTTCTGCTCCTATTTTTGTCTCTGATTCTCAACATCGAATTTCCATAGTAGCAAAAGGATCCACCGGATCAGTCTTGCCTTAGCATCCTTTTTAGCAAAAAGATACTTAATAGCAGAATGATCAGTATACACTATGCTCTTGGACAAAACGAGGTATGACCGGAATTTCTCAAAAGCATACACTACGGCAAGTAATTCTTTTTTCGGATCGTAGTGTAGTGAGGCTTGAGCCTCGACAAAGTCTTGGCTGGCATAGTAATTTGGTTGAATGCTTGTTTTTTGTTGCCACGCTAGACTACCCCAATTGCAAAAGTCGCTGCATCCACACATGAGTTTCGAAAGGCAAGTCCCAGTCGGGAGGCAATCAAATTGGAGCCATCGGTCAATTTTCTTTTAAGTGTATTAAAGTATTCTGAACACTCTTATTGATAAGAAAAAATGGAAGTCTCTACTTTCAACAAGTGGTCATTGGACAAGCAATTTCGAAATCTTGTATGAAACGCGTAAAAAACCGCCATGCCCAAAAAAACTACGACACCTTGATCAGTAGTCGGGTGAGGGAGCTTGGCTATAACTTCAACTTTAGCACGATCGACCTCAATTCCCGACTTAGAGATTTTGTGTCCAAGAACAATGCCTTCCTTTACCATGAAATGGCTTTTCTCCCAATTTAGGGACAAATTGGTGTCTTCACACCGTTTTAACATTTTGTCCAAATGGGATAGGCATGTAGAGAAAGAATCCCCGAAGACTGAAAAGTCGTCCATAAACACTTCCATCGTTTTTTCGATCATGTCGTGGAAGATTGCCATCATACATCGTTGGAACGTGCCGGGTGCATTGCATAGCCCAAAAGGCATGCGGCGATAGGCAAATGTTCCGTATGGGCAAGTGAAAGTTGTCTTCTCTTGATCCTTCGGGTCAATGGGAATCTGAAAATAACCCGAGAAGCCATCGAGGAAACAATAGTATTGGTTTCCCGCGAGTCTTTCGAGCATTTGATCCATGAAGGGCAATGGAAAATGGTCTTTTCGAGTGGCTTCATTCAACTTTCTATAGTCAATGCACACTCTCCACCCCGTGACCAATCGAGTTGGTATCAAATCATTATCATCATTCTTGACGACGGTTATGCCACCCTTCTTTGGTACACAGTGTACCGGGCTTACCCATGGGCTGTCAGAGATTGGATAAATTAATCCGGCGTCAAGAAGTTTTTCAACCTCTTTTTTGATGACGTCGTGGATTTTTGGGTTTACCCGTCTTTGACTCTGAACTGTTGGTTCGTAGTCCTCTTCCATAAGGATTTTGTGAGTACAAAACTCTGGATCAACACCCTTGATATCGGAGAGTTTCCAAGCGATGGCTCGCTTGTGGGACTTTAGAACCTTGATAAGAGCTGCCTTTTCCTCATCCTTTAAATCTTTCGCAATTATGACGGGCAACTTGTCGTCGCCTTCCAAAAATGCGTATTCTAAATGAGGTGGCAAGTCCTTGAGTTCAACCTCGGGAGGCTCATCAATTGATGATTTAACGGTTTTAGCTTCAACAACTTTAAGTTCTTTCCGGATTCCGGGCGAATAATCTTTATGATTCGGAAGAGGAGGTAACGGTTCACTATTGAGAAGTGCTTCCAGAATAAGAATGTCACCCTCCGGATCATAGTAAGTAGCATCAATTTCCCGTGAAATTGGCTCGTCATCGATAGCTATAAAAGCATTGGCTTCTTCGAGAAGGAGAAAATCACTATCCCCGAAAGGAGTTAGTGTTGGTGAAGAATTTGAAACAATTGGATCGTAATCCGGAGAAGGATTACCGTATGCAACTGAATCAGAAAAACCTAGAACTTCTTGCGAGTATTCTTCACTTGCTAATTCAATGACGTCGATTCGGTTCGCCGTCTCATATTGATCTAATTAGGCCGTGATCTCAAAGTTTGGTCCAGATAGAAGGTGATGGCCTTATTGTTGCAACATGAAGGGTTATTTCACCTTCGTAAACTCTAATAATGCACGATTGTTCTTTAAGAAACTTCTCCCTGAGAAATTAAAGGTACTCAGGGATCTGGCTCAAAATATACGACCACACAAAATGCTGTTGGAAACTAGACAACTTTCCCACCCATTCAACGGACGTCTTTAGCAACACCGTGAACGTTCGGTTGATTGAACGGTCAGCTAGCGTTTAGCGTCAAGCAAGTTGGGGTATTGTTCGGAATATAGAGGATCTTTCCAAGACGGAATATGGCAAAAGATTCAAGGCTGCTCGCCTGTGGGCCGAAGATCGGCCAAGGCGTATGCATGTATTAATCCCAAGAAAATTCACATGGACATAAAATCGGCACAGGATCTCCAAGATTTTTCGGTAACTTGTTTAGTGATGACGCTGGAGCATTCCGTTCAATGGAAGTTCTAGCCATTTCCTCAACATCTCTTTGTTTCCCGAAGTAAGGTTTTTTAGAGTCGAGGCAAATTTCGCATACAGGGACAAGGCATCCGTAAAGCTAAATTCGAAACTCAAATCTCTAAAGAATTTCGAGAATTTCTCAATTTGATCGTAGCTTTTTTCACGGCCCATTCATCATTTCTTCTTGAAAGGAAATGGGGAATTGATGTATTGTTGGGTAGAGGCCTCGGTAGCACTAACGGATCAACAACTGGCTCGGAAGTTGGATTTTTAAGATTGGACTTGAATAACCGGATAGGTTGACGTCTTCATTGCTTTCCGTTAAAGTAGGGAAGCATCGTGTCATTATGTACCCTCGGTATCACGATTCAGCACTTTCGGAGGGAGAATCTAAGATAGAAGGAATCGCCAGGGTCCTGGAATATGCACAACACCAACTTCGTGGTGTTAGATACCTTTCAAATCCCTGCGGGTTGGTAATTGAGTTACCATTGTGGGGATAGTTCCCGAACCTGAAGTAGAGGCGGTGTTCATTTGTGATAAAGTTACGTAGCCTACTTCAAGCCTTTTGATCGAGTAGCCAAGTTGTATCAATTGAGGTCCTGCAGTTTTGACCTTGGTTTGCAAAACTTGATTTTGGTTTTGCATATTCCTCATAACCCATCATTAGCCTTACGTAGCTATCAAGAATCGTCTTATACACACCTTGTGTTTGAGGAGCGGGAGCTTGGTAAACTGGGAGCTTGTAAACTGGTGGTTGATTAACCTGGGGTTGGAAATTGGTCCCTGACTAAAATTATACCGAAAGGTCGATTTTAGTTAAAAAATTTTGTTTTCCCCGATTTTTGGTGAAATTGATCCCCTAATGGTTGTTTTGATTGTATTTGCTAGGAGGAAAACCGGGCGGAGCTCGAATTTGTTTTTGCAACCATTAGGATGGATCGGGCACGTAGGTATTTCTTGATTGAAATAGCCCACGGCTTGAGAAACGTAAGCTTGAATATTGTCATGATAAACATTGCCAGTGTGGCGGGACAACTTTGATATGAATGAGCTCCACCGGCAATCACGACACAACTTTCCTCGATCGCTTTTACGGACGCGGGAGTTTGGTGAGCGGGAGCTTGGGATTGATTTTGCTTATCAAGGAGCAATGCTTTGACCATATCTTTGAGTTCGGAGACATCGGGAGAGATACCGGAGGTGGAAGTGCTTGCACTCACTTTAGCAACAACGGGTTTGCTTCGTGAATTGCGAACTTTGGATTTGCCTGCTCGAGATTTTTAGACATTCTCGGTATTCTCCTCTGTTCTCCCGGGGCATTTTAAATCCAAAAAGTTACCACCTAATAAGCGGCGAATTCATGAATCCTTGATCATGTGGTCAGGCATTATAGAATGTATCGAGTTGATGCAATTCTGAAACCCATGATGCGGGCATAGCCCTAAGAAGATATTGAAACGGTCCCAATGCTTTCATAAAACGATTCGTCAATCTTTGGCTGAAATCTCGTGATTTCATTTCTAAGATTGTCGTTTTAGAAAGAGGAAAGAAATTGTTTAATGATTTCCGAACATAGATCATCCCCATGTAAGAATCGATTGAGGGAGGTTCTGTCAGCCAATCCCGGGCCTGCTCCCATCGAGTGAAAATTGGAAAAGCATAAGCTTAACCGACTACGCGGGACTTTCGGGAACTTCATCGTAGAAGTGATCTTGTTGCATATCGGATGTGAGCATGTGGGTCTTCTTTATCGGGTCCAAAAAATTCTTTGTTTAAACAAGGTTAAAGCAGTACCAAGCTTCAATCTCGCAATTGTTCGCGTTGATCTCGGAAAACGATTGCATCTCGTAACCCACGGGGGATGCATCGAGCAATTGAGCCATAGTACGATTATCGGTCCATCGATAACTCTGTGGAGGATTGAAAATTTCTTTATGTTTATTTGGTTTCTCAAGATTTGTGATTCACCAGAATTTTTCGGACTTGTTGTTGTCGACGTTTACGGGCCTTGAGAAAGAGTGCGCATGCACAAAATAGGAAATACAAAAAAACATTTAACACTAACATTTTTTTTTTTTGGTTTTATCAATGGATTTATTCACAATGTTAATTTTACAGTGAACAATGAGATAAGACAACTACAAACCAAAAAATCTACTACATCACGGTAGCTCTCAAAATGATAAACGCCCAGTGAGCGGAGGAGTAGAAATAGTGCGAACTTATTTCTCCTTTCGGTCGTAGTTTCCTATGGAACAACCCCTCCCCCCCTTATACCCACTTTATAGTTTGTTTAACTTTTCAAGGTGAGCCGTACGTCGTAAGAGACACAAATGGCAAGTTTTTAAGTCTTTTGTTCGAGTTGGGAACCAACAAGTTCACCGGAAGTTATTATGATAATACCTCAATTGAGAATATTATATTTTGGTATTTTTACCAATTTGTGAATTTTATTTCTTTTTTATGGACAATGTTTTTATATTTTTGGTTTTTTCTTTTGTTTTTATATGATAATTATACTAATAAAAGAAAATGAAAAATATTTTTGTACTTTTTATATTTTTATAGAAGAAAATATTCACAGATTCAAACACAAATTGTCAAATGTAACGATAATCGTTTTCAGCCTCCCCGGCAGCGGCGCCAAAAATTGAATCTATGCTAATAATTTAAAATATAAATAAAAATATATATATATATATATAATATAGAAGCAAACACTCAACCAATTACTTTGAACAAGGAATGGTATAAAAGTTCACCAAAAAAAATATATAGTAGCCGGAAGTATGATTCCCGGGTCGTTTTGTCCCAACGAGGCTTGAATGGAAAATCGAATCACGAATTGATAAACGATGTTTGAATATGACAAGGTTAGGCTTGGTTTTCTATTTCTACAAGTTAAATAAGCCAAAAGATTAAATAAAACCAAAAAAAACGAAAGCTAAATAACTTAAAACCTAAAACGGGTGCGAAAAACAAGGGCTAAAAACCTAAATTTTTGCAAATTAAACCCTAAAACAAATTTAAAAGCTAAAATAGATTCTAAATGACAAATAACGAAGTTTAAAAAAAAACTAGACTAAAAAAACGGAGGTTCAGTTTCACACCCAAAAACGAGTCACGACAAGAACGTGGACAAATCCCTTACCTTTAGAAAAATAGAATTTAAAAAAAATGAATCATCTTACAAAAAAGAAACTTTTAACATTTTTCCTACAAAATATATGAAAAAAGAAAAATTTTAAAAAAAAGTTTATATTTTTCTGATTAATATTTTATTTTTTATGAATTTTTTAAAAGATTAAATGATTAAAAACTATAAAAAAATAATCCTAGAGCTAAATATTAACCTAAATTTTTTTATAAAAATTACACTAAGGTGGAAAAAAAGTGCAGAAATTTAACAAAATTAAAAAGCCACCAAATATTACTAATGGTTTAAAGCTAATAAACTAATTAAAACTAAACCTTAACTATCGTTAAACTAAATAACTAACAAGGACTAACAATGGACTAACGACAGGACTAATATGTGAACACAAACCAAATAAATTCTTTTTTTGTTCCGTACCCTGAACCACCCAACTGATTTAGTCCAATTCCCCAAAAGTGCTAATTTTAAAAAAGTCGTTTTTTATAGCCAAAACGCAAACACAGAAAGTTGTCACAAACCTGGTGTTAAGCAACTTTAATAAAGACACCTTGTGCGAAAATACAAGCACTTTATAACGCTCCAAAAAGCCAATTTAAGCTGCTGATGCAGAAAGTAAGCTAAAATTTTTGGTTTTTTGTGTATTTTTGGACACTACAAATTACAAAAGATAAGCTCAAATTCAAAAAGAGAGAATAAGATGTTTTGGGAAAGCTTATATGGTGCTTAATCTGATTCCAAAAAGCGTTTTTCAAAAACCAAACACAACTTAACTTAAACTCAGTTTGCATCAAAAAGATAGTAAACTCTAACTTTTACTAAATAAGCCAAATTCAAAATTAGCTAAAATCACAATAATCAAACCTTGGAAAAGGGCTTTTGGAAAAAAGGTGCGCTAAATGATCCTTATTAACCAACCAATTCAATTTTCAAATAAGCCACTGAAATAAGCACAATAAGCAAAATGAATACACTAACTATTTTTTTGGATTTTAATGAAAATAAGCACTTTTAGACCTAAAATAAGCTACTGAAATAAGATCCACTAAAGATAGTAAATGAAAATGGACTTAATCTATTCTAAAAAGCTAAGCAAATCTTAAATAAGCCGAAGTAATAAGCTAATAAGCAAAAAAGGAACAACAGTACTAACAATATTAACTACCGGTACTAACTTGGAGTTAGTACCGCTAGCTTTGAGTTAGTACCTGCTTGATTCTAAAACAACACTTAAATAGGTTTTCCAAAAGTACATTTTATTCAGCTGATTTGATCATAAATGTTAAGGGTAACTTGGTAACTTTCTTAATTACTCTTATAAAAGTATTATATTCTATATATATTTTGCGTACGTAAAACTGCAATCACCACCCTCAAAAGTGGCATGATGAGACATTAAGCAGGAACATTAGTAGCAGCAATGCTGATGGGCTTGCTGCAATCGTAAGTAAATTGGATAACTTGGGACGTGATATGAAGAAGCTGAAGGAAAATATTCATGCGATCCAAGTTAGATGTCAAATCTGTAAAGGACCTCACCTCGACAAAGAATGTCCTATCAATGAGGAAGTTGAACAGTTGGAAGAGGTTATGTATGGAGAATTCAGGTGCTTCGCTCCTTTAATTGGAAGTAGTAGAGCCAAGTTTCGTGTAGGTCCACCGGGATACTACACTCGTACTGATAATCGACCACCTTATAGGGAGAAGAGACCAAGCTTAGACTAGCTTATGAATAAGCATCAGGAAGAATCAGCACAAAGAAGCGCCAAAATGAAAGAATGGTTTAAGAAACTCTAAGAAAATGCAGAGATTAACAACTGGAATTAAAGTGCCTCTCTTAAAAACCTAGAAAACCAAATTGAGAAATTAACCAAAGAAATCCATTCTAGGACAACCAATGTAACTCTTAGCTCATCTACCGGGCAATGCAAAGTGGTTAATGATGATCATGAGACGCAACATAGACCTATCTCTTCTAGAAAGCTTAACAATAAGAAGGGATGGACGACCAAGGACATACAATGCTAATTGCCAAATAAGGAGCTAAATCCAGGGAATTTCACACTTCCTTATACTATTGGTAATTTTAACTTTTATATTATGGCTGATTTAGGTGCTAGTGTAAATGTAATGCCTAGGAACATATTTGAGTACTTAAGACTAGCCAACCTGAGGAACACCAGTATGCTTGTTGAAATGGCCGATATGACGAAGGCATCCTTAGGTATAATTGAAAACATCCTAGTTAGAATTGATAAACTCTTATTTCCTTCAGATTTTGTAATTATCGATAAAACTCCTAATGAGACGATAATTCTAGGTAGGCCTTTCTTAGCAACCATTCATGCGGAAATCGATGTTTTTGATAAATAAATTTCTTTAGGAACCGATAATGATAGATTTAGCTATGATATGGAGAAAAAAGATCATAATTTTACAATTCCTACCGCGAAAATTTTTATGATAAAATCTGACCTAGATATAAGACCTCAATCTCCCGCATGTAGCGATAATCAATCAAGAAACTTACGTGATAGGTCTCCTGATGATAGTTTACAAGATCAAAGCTGTAAGAAAATGAAAATTAAGCTAGATCAACATATCCCTAGGGCATAATTCTGTAAACTTATTAAGTAGACTATAAACGAAGAAACTAAGATGTGGCCAACCTATGACCCCACTAAAGGTATGTGTGATGGGGACAAATTCTATGGGGTGTCGAGGGTCGGGACTTTAAGGTTTTGGTACTGCAACTATGATAATGAAAGAATGACATAACGAGAGTAGGATTATCCTTTCCTGACTACCTTTTGGCAAAATACGAGAAGTATCAAACCGATAGTTTAATTTGGGATGATACATATGTCAAATGGTGCAATACTAGTCCCGCACCAGGAACCTCATCTCAAGAATCTAATAACCTTAGACCCATAGACTACACCTTTAGGGAATGGACATTAATTAAGGTTGGACATACTAAAATAAGTAAACCTGTAAAAAAGGCATTACTTAAGTTATGGTTAATTGACTATTTTCGAGACCAATCGGGGATTAACAAAGACCCACTCTCCAAAAGTTTTTATGATTATAAATGGGTATTTGATTTATAAATTGATCAATTAGTAGATGAATATGAAATCGGGATAGGAAAAAAGGGGCATATGCTTGATAAGATATGGGAATACTATAAGGATGTCCATAGAAATAACACATACTGTTGGCATGATCATGGGTTTGAAGAAGAGGAACGTGATGAAATAGGAATCGAAATTGAAAAGTACGATCCACCTGAAGTTCAGGTTGAAACCTTCGAAGTAAAGAAATATTCATTTAAAAGTGGACAAAAGTTTTTTTGTGTGACCAAAGAAGTGGATGACGCTTTACCTCTCGGAAGGAAAAATGGATCAAGGTTAAGAGAAATGATTCGAAATGATTTTGATGTAGGCGCCCATGACGAAACGTAAAGTGGGCATGAGTCTAACTTAAAAACCCGTTAATAAACAAAAGTACTTGTCGGGAGACAAGCCGTCTTTTTATCAATAAATTTCATTTTTCGCATATTAGTTGGTTTGCATGTTTTACTTCATTTTGTAGGTTTCAGCATCTAGGTGGCAACTTTCGAGACCGACTCGACCTGTAATTGTGTGGTAGCTTTGCTGATTTAGCAGCAGTTATGGACTTACGGCATACATACATGGTTAAGCAGTAACCGATTCAATTACGACGTAAACCTTATTATGGTTACGCCATAAACGTATAAACAAAAATTAAAAAAATACCACATGATTACAGCGTAACCACTAGAGTTACGCCGTAATCGCTTTCTAAGAAACCTTAAAATTAAGTTTTAACGTATTGTTAAACCTTGTATATCTAAGTGAAATTTGTGGGTATGTTCTCTGGAAACCCTCATGAGACTTCACTCGTCCACTTGGGTCACCAAGTTGTTTAAAAGGCTTGTTGCATATGCTAAATGCAATCGTGATTCCTACGAAAGTGAGTTAGGTTTGTATTTCTTGTATATTTCTCTTTGAACAATTTTATGCTATTAGTTTGTTTTAGTGATCACAGGGGAAAATGAGCTTGCTCAAGATGGAGATTTTCTAGATTTCTCCGCCGGCTTATTATATTCAGAAGCAAAGCTCCAGGGAGTTTCTTGTTCAAATTCTACTCTTCTCGTTTATATTATTTCCTTAATGTACAATAGGTACATTGTACAAAACAAGTGGGGGGATGGGAGTAGAATTATCACTTGACCTATTCTTACCTTCAATTTTCTAGTTTTTTTTAAAATGGTGCCGATTTTAAAATTTTTGACATGTTTTTCTTACTAAACTAGAATTAATATTTGCCGAATGCACATTACCCTTTATTATTACTTGGTGAGGTTTAAGCCTAATGTTTCGTTTTCATCTCATTATACAAAAATCCACCAAAATATTGAGTGTGCCGGTAGTATTGTAGACTTTAGAACTTGTCTTGTAGATCATTTTGATACCTAATTGATTAGCAGGAATAGATTGTTTGAGAAGGAAACATTTAGGAAATCACCTAAATAAGCCTATATGTGTTTATTTATCGGCTTGTTACACTGACTTGTCGACCTCCCGTGTTAAAACCCTTTTGTTGCACTCATCATTAGTGTAAGATACCCCTAGATCACCCTTGTTGAGCCAATATATGTTTTCACCTAATATTAAATGTTTCGTTACACCATTTCACCTTAGCCAACGTTGTAGTTTATATTTATCTTTGTGTTGAAATTTCTAACTAACTAAGTCCATGGTTCAGGAAAATGGTTTGAAGATTGGCACTTACTATGCATACGTGGAGACCAATCAGTTATGATCTACCAAAGACCCCTATTATCATCACTTTTGACATTGTTCATCTCAAGTGGGGGGATGTGCGTATAATATCAAATGTTGCAAGGGCAATAATTAAAAGATATAAACTCCTGTAGCATTTGCATGTTTTAAATAAAAAAACCCTAATCCATAACCTTTTTATAAAGTCCAGGGACCTAATTTGCCACTTCTCATACTACTATACTACTTTGTTTTATAGTACAAAAATGCAATACAAACAGAGGGACCATTCTTGCCAATACCCCAAAGTTATACCTGTTTTTTACCCAATTCAGTTAAAACGAAAAAAGGCGCCAAGTACTCAATCACTATTCATCGTCTCTTCCACAATTAGCCCAGGGTGAAAACAAAGGGGTTTCTACAATTGAGGGCTAAATAAGACAATTCAGGTGCCAAAGTACACATGGGCAGTGTAACACATCACCACTCTCTCTTATTGGTCTATCCCCACAAAAGGAATGACACGTTGGATTAAGTGAAAGCACAAAAGATGATGGTTTTTACTCTGGATACACTCACAATGAAAGCACAAATGTCACATCAACGGATTGCCACGCTGGCAATCCGTGTGATTATCAAAGTGATCCAACGGCCAAGATTTACAAGCCAATGATTGAGAGAATGTACGGCAGAGATTGATAGGAGTGTGGGAAGCACTCAAGGGGCTAGAAGGTTCTTTGGCAGGCTATTTAAAGCCTTCACTCTCACACACACACGTGGTAGATTTTAGCTTTTAGAATAGCTTATTTAGTTTTAGCTTAAATTGTCTTTATTTTTCATTTCCGTTTCCAATTGTACTCTCAAATTAATAGTGTAATCTACTTTTATCAATGAAATTCTCCTTTTGTCTTACATAAGATCTTTTAACTTTACAAAAGCTCTTTAGTATTTGTGATATGACTCATAAGCTCCTAATAAGCTCATTACATCTCTCTTAGTCTCTAAGTTAAGATTGAGCTTCAATAAGTCTTTAAAATTACTTAAATCCTAAAATCAGCTCAAAACCTTAATTGTTTGGATTTCAAGCTTTTGGAAGAGAAGCTAGCAATGGAAGAGCTTCTATGGACTTTAATTGGCTTATCAATGATAAGCCAGAGCTTGTAGATGCTCATTTGAGCCTTTCAGCCTTTGTTAAGCTGAGGTTAAAGTAAGTTCTCTATTTACTTTTATGTTTTAAATTCTTAGCTTAGATTTGCTTATCAGCTTATAGTTAGCTTATTACTTGCTTATTTGAGTTTTAGATTTTCTATTTGTGCTTGTTAGTTATAAATTTACATCTGTTTTTAGTTTTATAATTGTAGATTTTAGTTTTTCATTTACTTGTCTTAAAAATCATAAAAAACCAAAAAAATAGTTAAGCATAGTGCAGATCTTTGATTCCTTGCTTATTCAGTTGTTAATTCAGGTTTGTTAAGTTTGGTATAAGCTACTAGTTATCTGGTAATCAAGTTATGTTCACTAGTTCTCAAAATTATAAGCTTAATCAATTATGTCAATAGTTAAAGGGGTGTTTGGTTTAGTCTTATTTGACCATCAAAAGTCAATGGAATTTTGTGTTTTCATTTTGGAAAGTTGAATGTTAATGATTGATCAAGTTTTGAAAAGGTTTTGAGGTTTAGTTTAAGTTTTAAATGATTTTGTTGCTCATTGTGTTTGTCTGAGCACCAGGGGACTTTTTCCCTTTCTCTTTGCTTGTGTAAATTTGATCCAAGCCCTCTAAGGTTTGGATTTTGTTTATTTTGTGCTTAAACACTCCTAGTGAGTGAGTCTGATGCATGGTTTCCTCTCAAAGTAACCTGCATTTGTGTTTGGTGCTTTTGGTCAAGTACATTAGCAGTAGTAACTACTGTTACTACTGTCTTCCTTTTTACTTGTTTTTAATATAGCTTAATTTGGATTTAGGTTTTAAAATTCAGTAGGATTATAGTATTCTTATAGCTTAATATAGTTTAGGTTTTGTTTTTCATTTTCTAGCTTAATTCCCTAGGTTCATTTAGCTTAAAAGTTCATTAAAAATCCAAAAAGACCAAAAACAGTAGTATCTGTCCTTAAGCTTTTAATCCTAGAATTTTAGCTTGTAGTAGTTATTTTTATAATTGGAATTCATAGTCTAATAGTTGTTTGATAAGTTTGCAAAAGCTCAGCTTATGTTATAGCTTATTGTTCTTATAAGTTTAATTTGATTTTGAGCTTTTTGAATTAAATTCTGAGTTTACAGGTTTGATCATTAGATTCAGTTAGGATTTAGTGTTAATATGGATCATAGCTTGTTAGAATTAGATAGAACATATCACTAGGATTCTAAATCAGTTGTTGGTTTTAAATTTGAGCTTATATTGAAGTTTGTGCAAGCTTTTAAGTCAAAATAAGCAATAGTGAGCTTAAAAGTTCACTTTCTGTGAACAGTTCATTCAAAATCTCCTAGAGAGCTTATTTCTCACTTTCAGCTTACACTTCTTTTATTAAAAGTGCTTAGAATTATGTGCTTAATAGGTTTGAGCTTTTGGTTTTGAAAAATAAAAAAAAGGTGCAAAAAGGGTGTTGCCAGATTCGAACCAAGGACCTCACACTAACAAACCATACGTGTTAACCAATTGCTACAATAGCTCATCCATTAATTCCTTTTCCCATTTAATTCTTGTACTCATTTTCTTTTTCCTTTTTGATTAAAAGCCGTAGCTTAACATTGCTTATTTAGGGCTTATTTGATTAGCTGGTAGAGTTTACTTATTTTTCCCTTAATCTTAGTTGCTTTTAGATATTTCCCTAAATTTTTGAGATTTTTCTTGTCATTAGTTTATTTTCTATGATTTTTTCTTAAGTTTTAATTTTCGAAAATACATAAAAAAGAAAAAAAATAATCAAAAAAATATAAATTTTTTTAGAAAACTTTCTTTTATCCTAAAGTTCATAGGAAAATTAGTTTGGCTTTCGTAGGGTTTAAATTGCAAAATTTTGTTTTCTTAAGAACGGGATTGGTTCTCATTCTCGTTTTTCGTGTTTTAACTCTCATTTTAACTACGTATCTTGTTATTGTTTCTTTAAACTTACTTTTTTAGTCAATTAGAGTCCATTTTGAAAGAAAAACTCAATTTAGGTTTAATTTATAAATTTGGTTTGTAGCTTCTGTTTTTTAAGGTTCCCGTTTTGACGTTTTTTTTTTAGTTAAAATCTATATTCCCGTTGTTTGTTTTCCTCTTATTTGTTATCATTTGCTTTTATTTTTAATGTGATAGAGTAAAAATCAACCTAACCTTTTATCCCTTTCAAATATCATTTGATCCATGCAGCATACGTTGTGGGTCTCATTTACAAGTCATTGGGGAAAATATACATAAAGAAAAAATAAATCAAAAACTGGAAAAAGATAAGTAAAATAAAACGACCCGGGGATTCATACTTTCAGTGTTAAGATACGTATTATATTATATTATATATATTTTGAAGAATTTCCTTTTCACCTTTGTCCTCAAGGGTAAATTGGTAATTTTTCATCGTATTATATATTATATATTATAAAAAGCCGTATCAGATATTTAACATACCATTCATTTGGCCAAGTCCATGATCCGTGATCAATTAGGGCAGCAACTTTCGAATCAAGGCTGAATCCAGCTCTATGAATGTCCCTATTTGAAATAATGCTCGAACGAGGTCTTAACACATTCTAATTGTCGAACCAAGCAGATGTAGAGTTACCGTCTCCTATTTGAGACCAAATAAAAGGACGAATTAATTGGCAAACTTGCATCTAGACTCGATTTGTGCACTTTGGTTTTAGTAATCGAAGGCTGGAGCTGACTACCACCTATTCAATATCAACAATCTCAGAGTGAGAGAGTCAATAGATAACGTGTGTATCTTCGTGACAAATGAGACAAGTCTCTTTTAAGAGAAACTCGAATGGCTAGGAAGAGTTGTGCATTGCATCATTAGGTCCATGACGGCTTTATTCAATACCAACAATCATCTTTGTGATTTTGATAGTTTATATATTAACCCGGTTTGTGCCTAAGGTGTGTGGAGGGCTGCTTTGTTTTCACCCTTTATCTATACTTTTCTTTTTCATTCTTCAACCCCTTCAATGCTTACCAAGACGTCATCACTAACACCTTGTTGTGATTATTCCAGTGTTAACTCAACCTTAGTCGGCATTTTTCCCTTATTCTCATTCATCTCTAATCATACCTAAGGACTTCTAATTCTATCTATGGAATGTCCTTGGGTATATCCCTCTGGTTCTGGTTGGATCATAGGACTTATACCTAACTTTAACCACCTTATGACTTCATCGACGTCATGAGTTAATTAGTTGTGGGTATATAGATCGAACCATAAAACCATTGAAACAGACATTTTTAAATACTCCCCCTACACATGTGCTCTGTGATTCGAAATTGTTTTGCACATGAAGGAAAGAGTTGCACTTAGAGTCTTAAAGATCACATTCTTCTATATCACATTTTAATCACATTTTCTCCCCGTATTTAAAATAATAAATCTTTTAGTATTTGAAATACCAATTGATTAAAATTTATGATATGAAAAAGTTCTATGGGGAGAAAAATGGTACCATGATATTGTATGAATTAGTTTAAATGTTTTGAATACCGAAAGAATTTAGAAAGAGTATCCAAAAACATTAAAACATTTTTTGATTGCCTTAGTGAACAGTGTATATTATTATTTGGACATTGGATATACCACATTTTAATTTCACTTGAATGTTTTTGGATACATAAAATTGACATTTATGAGATGTACCCAAAACATTAAAAGGCTTTTGGTTATAAAAAAGCTCCCCCTCAAAAATTGATTCACTTGTTAAGATGACATTGTTGAGCATTATTTTTTCAATTGTACCACTTATAAACATTGAGAATTGTACCAATTGTTAAATATATTGAGGAAGGGAGTGTTGAACACTCAATTTTAACAAATACCACTTATTATGGAAATATACCACAAATATTATTGTGAACAATTTGACATTGAAAGTTCTTATTGTGTTTAACAATTTTTAAAAAACTTGATAGAAGACTTCTCTTCTATTTGTAGAGTAAGTGCACTGAAGCGTATACTCCCCTAACATTTGGGTTCGGGTTACAGTCTGAGATAACTGTAAGCCATTGCCATGAGCTCAAAACTTTGAATGTTTTGTTTTAAAAGCTCAAGACTTGAGAAATTTGATTTTCTCGTTGATAAGATAAGTTATCTTTAAAGATACACTTTCCTTACATTGAGGTCCGAGTTATGCACTGAATTATGCATAAGTCATAAAGAAAATTTAGAAATGACATGTTTTGAAATGTTTGAACTCTTGCTCGAACTTTATTTACACACTCGTGTCAATGTTAATCGACATTTCTAGGTACGTAAATGTTATCGATTCCAAGAGACATGTCGAGAAGATTCTTTTTGGTATTTTTGGTATTTTTGATTTTATATTTTGTTTTTAAATATTTACAAATTCGATGTTTGATGGATCAAGCAGATTCGTTTGCCAGAACCTCCAGTTATTCTGGAGTCAAACATCTCATACCGAGTCGTCTGACGAGATACTTAAACCTATCTTCGGGTAAGGCTTTAGTAAACAGGTCAGCTAATTGGTATTCAGTTCCGACAAAGAATAATTCAACAATACTCTTTTCAACCAGTTCCTTTATGAAGGGATATCTGACATCGATGTGCTTGGTACGGGAATGCTGAATTGGATTGAACGAGATGGCTAGGGCTACTTTTGAGTCCACCTTACATATGTATTTTTATCAAAGTGAAAGCCATAATCTGTGAGCTGAGTTCTCAACCATAGAACTTGAGCGCAGCACGCAGATAAAGACACATACTCGGCTTCTGCTGAAGACATTGAAGTGCAGTCCTGTTTCTTGGACGACCAGCTGACTAACTTGTCACCTCCTAGAAATTGTATGCCACCAGATGTACTTTTTTAAGAGTCGAGACATCCCGCGTGATCCGAATCTGAAAAAGCTGTTAGTTCAAAACCGGTATCCTTCGGATACCAGAGTCCCATGTTAATGGTATGCTTAAGGTACCGAAAGATCCGTTTAACCGCAATGAGATGTTTCTCAGTCGGTCTTGCTTGATAGCGAGTACAATAACATGATGCGTGTACAATATCTAGTCTACTTGCTGTTAGGTACATGAGTGCTCCGACCATACTATGATATTTCGTTTGGTCAATCGGAGTTCCACTCAAGTCAGCATCTAAGTGTTTCGTAGCCATTGGAGTAACAATGCTATCACATGAGGTCATACCATGCTTATTAAGTATCTCTTGAGCATACTTAGCTTGGTTTATAAAGGTACCACGTGGGGATTGGTGGATCTGAATTTCTAAAAAGAATTTCAGCTCCCCTATCATAGACATTTCAAACTTGTTGTACATTAGTTTTTCAAACCTTTTTGAAAGTTTTAGGTTCGTAGAACCAAAAATAATGTCATCAACGTAAATTTAGACAAGCAATATGGTTTCCCGTTTTTAGTAATGAACAGAGTTGGATCAATAGAACCTTTTGAGAATCCTTTAGATACCAGGAAGTTAAAGAGTTCATCGTACCATGCCTTTAGAGCTTGTTTGAGTCCATATAATGCCTTTTTGAGACGATAGACTTTGTCAGGATGATGTGGGTCTACGAATCCATCTGGCTGGTTAACGTACACTTCTTCCATCAGAGGACCGTTAAGAAATGTTGTCTTGACGTCCATCCAGTATACTGGAAATGAGTTGTGTACAGCATACGCAACGAATAACCGGACAGCTTCCAATCGAAGGTACTGGAGCAATGATTAGAATTCGATTCCTTCCTGTTGAGCGTATCCCTTAGCTACAACACGAGGTTTGTTGCGAATTACAGTATTTTCCTTATCACGTTTGTTTTTCTAGAGCCACTTCATGTGTAACACCCCCAAATTGGGTCGCAACAGAATATGGGTTGAGAGTGTTACTTCATAGATCAATAGCACAAGATATATATAAGAACGACCATTTAAAAGTCATTTAAAACCGATACATTGGATTTAGAAAATTGTTTGTTACATAAGCCAGAAGCTTCACTTGTTCGTTGTTCAAAATACAAAGATTCTAGTCTATAACAAATGTTTCCCCAAAATATAATGCAACCAATCTTTAATGCATATGACTTCCAAAATAACGACCACCAATGTATTCCTTGTCTTGTACCTCATTGATCTCCTGAGAAAACATGCTTTAAAACGTCAACAATAATGTTAGTGAATTCGTAGGTTTGTAAAATATATAATGTAGGACCACAAGATTTCCCAAGTGTATGATAATGCAACAGATGCAAACATCACAAAAATGTAATTACGTTTCCCTAAGCTCATGACACTGAAGCTCGATATGTATGAATTGCAATATAAATTGCCTACATTGCCCGTGATGATGTTCAACCCGAAACATCCCAAATTCGACAAGGTATACGTTCGTTAGTCCAGTGATAGCTAATCACCCGAACGGGGATGTCAATCCCAAATAGATCTATTTATAACATTCGCGCTCACTTAGTAATTGACAGTTCATGATAATGGGCTCAGTGGGTTCTCGCTACTTAGGCAAACACGTAATCATAATGTAAAAATGTCCACTTATGTTCAATTGTAAAACAATGCATGTTTCTCACCCCAAAACTTATAAATCATTATAAATGTAAAACGTGGGGCTATGAACTCACCTTGAGTGTGTGAATCGATAATGTAAATCACAAACTGAAAATGCGTCACAAAAACGTCCGAATGCAACCTAATTAATTATAGGTCGTATGAGTACTAAGTACTTTGAATAACTAATACCGTATATAATTCTATATAGCTACATCACCATCTATTTGTATTAGTGAAATAATATTTATAAAGTAAAAATGTTTATAAATATCACTTTAGTAAAAACGGCGTAACTTTCTCGTTTTAATTCCGTTTTGTACGTTCTTTACGTCCACGACTTCTTATCAAGAAGAGTTATAAAAATATTAAATTTTTGTATTTTCAACCCTCAGATGAATATTACTTTTTACTGTTCATGCAGTTTTATAAATTTATTTTTATAAACTTAATTATCATAAACTCATAAACGTCATATCTTATTCGTTTTAACTCCGATTTTAGTTATTCTTTCAAGCACGTCTTCATAATGAAAGTTCTATAAAGTATTTTCCACAAAGTATCTGATGTGAACAGTAATTTTTCTTAAAAAAAATTTATAAAGTATTTTTATATATTTAATTATATACACTAGCAAATAGCATAACTTTTTCGTTATAGCTTAGTTTTTCGAGTTCTTTATATGCCTACGATCCTTTTAACATGTAGTATTTTATAAAAACATAAATAAATACATTATTTTCGAATTAAAACACAACCTTTTGATCTTTTTGTTAAAAATGTGTTTAAACTTTTTTTTATAACTTTTTAGCTTAGATAATTTGCTACAAGTCCTCTAATGTGATCAATAGACACCCTTGTGTATATTTATAGCCCTCTAGTGTATAAGTCCAACAATATGTCCAAGAATCACAAGATCAACAAGTCTACATATTTATTTGTTCATAATCTTTAATAAGTAACTTTTATAGCATCAATTTATATTTACTTGTTATAAATTAATCATTACCTGTATAATGTATATAATTTCTTTATAACTTGATCATAACATCAATATATCACATGTGAAAGTATTTTAAACCATAAACAAGAATAAAAACCATTTTACATCTTATTATGTTTCTTAGATGGTGATTTACTATATAACATCATATACACATAAAATCATAAATGTAAATAGTTTAGGGTTTTTAGATAACCTTAATATGAAGTAGGATGATGGAAAACAAGATCTAAACCCTAGTTTAGATTTACAACCCAAGCTTCCAAGACTATAAACCTTAATTCCAAAGAAACCCTAATCTTAAACCTTTCTTGATTAACTCTTGTAAATGTTAAACCAAGCCTTCAAGACACCTTAATATATCTTAGATATGTTGTTAGAACACTTGTATACTTGCTAAATAAATTTTGTATGGATTATTTAGTGTGTTTGTAGTATGTCGTGAGTTAGGGAGAGGATACAAGAGAGATATGTGAGTTTTTCTTATGTAAATGTGAAGTGTGTGATACTTCTAACTAGTTAACTCCTTTATATACTATAAAGACTAGTCAAGTATACAATTAGGAAAGTCTTAGGACAAGATGAGTAAAATATGGAAGTCTTGGTCAAAAACTAGACATGGTACTTAAGGTTTTAATGAGGCTTTTGTTGTACAAGTTCAAGTTGATAAGTTGTGTGCTCTTTGTCCCCTTGGGATTACATTTCCATCTGAAATATAGGGGGAGGGGGTACTAGTTGTCTCTTTGATCTTTTATAAAATATCTTGCATTATTTGAAGAATTATGATGCATATATTTAATGTAGATGTATAACTTGTAAAGTGTATGTCTTGGTTTAATTCCATACATAGAATTCGCCTATAATGACTAACAGGTGGTCGCATAGTTTTTATAAAACTTTGGGAGTATTGGGTATTAATAACTGGGTATTCGTGAAGACTTAGAAAGTTTTGGTGGTTCCGGACTGCCTTAAACGTATTTTATCCACGAAACGTAAACACTTAACGTAACAATAAATAATAAAAATGTGCAAAAGTTAATATTTATCTCTATTACAGTATCGTAAACACTTGCTTGATGTAAACATTTAATTATTTGATGCCCGTTTACGTTGAATGATAATTTTTAGCTTACGCGATTTAACTTAACGATTAAAATTAAAAGCAAACGCGTACGAGGCTAAAAATAAATAGTGAATTAAATGACATCGTAAAATGACCTAAAAACATGGGGTTTTATAGTCTTCCCTTGTTAAATGAGCCTTGTCCCTAAGGCTTAAGACGCGGCACTTGACGACGGTGCGGTCTTTGTGTAGAGGTGAGGATACTTCTTCCGGAATTGATCTTCACGTTCCCATGTGAACTCAGGACCCCTCCTAAAGTTCCATCGAACCTTGAAAATTGGGATACGAC
This sequence comes from Tanacetum coccineum, assembly GCA_026074375.1. Classification (NCBI taxonomy): domain Eukaryota; kingdom Viridiplantae; phylum Streptophyta; class Magnoliopsida; order Asterales; family Asteraceae; genus Tanacetum; species Tanacetum coccineum. The sequence goes on from BQNB010025888.1 coordinate 39,930, forward strand.
TTTGTTTCAATCGTTTAACTTCACGATCCATGATTTCTACTGGTTCCTCGACAAAATGAAGCTTGTCATCAATATGGAGTCCATCCAACGGAACAGCTAATGGTTCGTCGGCATAGCACTTCTTTAAGTTGGATACATGAAACGTATTGTGAACCCTGCTCAGCTCTTGAGGAAGCTCAAGCTTGTAAGCAACGGCCTCAACCTTAGCCAATACCTTGAAAGGTCCAACATATATGGGGTTTAGCTTCCCCCGTTTGCCAAAACGTACTACTCCTTTCCAAGGCGAAACCTTGAGCATAACTCTATCTCCAACTTGAAATTCCATTGGCTTACGCTTTAAATTGTCATAACTCTTTTGTTGATCATGAGCGGCTTGAATTTTTTTCCTGATCTGAATGATTTTCTCGGTTGTCTCTTGAACTATTTCTGGACCAGTGAGTTGAACTTCTCCAACCTCAGCCCAACAAACAGGTGAACGACACTTTTGACCGTAAAGTGCTTCAAATGGTGCAACCTTGATGCTAGCATGATAACTATTGTTATATGAAAACTCAACTAACGGAAAATGGTTAACCCAACCCTTTTCCAAAGTCGATCACACAAGCACGCAGCATATCCTTGAGATTTTGAATAGTCCTCTCACTTTGTCCGTCAGTTTATGGATAGTATGTAGTACTCATATCCAAATTTATACCCAAGGCCTTTTGAAGTGACCTCCAGAAATTTGATGCGAACCTAGGGTCGCAATCACAAATGATTAAGACAGGTATCACATGCCTCGTGACTACCTCTTTTAGGTACATTCTTGCCAATTTTTCCATAGGATCAATTTCCCTCATTGGTACAAAGATTGCGGATTTTTTTTTTAGTGAGTCGGTCAAAACATCCAAATGGTGTCATAACCTTGTGACAACTTAGGAAGCTTCATGATAAAATCCATTAGTGTTTTTCCCACTTCCATTGAGGTATCTCAGGTCTGCACACAAAACCCGATGGCCTTTGGTTTCAGCCTTGGACCTTAGCACATGTCAAACATTGCTAACATAGGGCGATGTCGGCCTTCATATTAGGCCACCAATATAACTTTTTCAGGTCTTGATACATCTTGTCAGAACCCGGATAGATAGAGTATTTTGACTTGTGGGACTCGTGCATGATCACAGTCCTTAAATCGCCATAACAGGGTAAACAACTCTTGCCATTTAAGCATAGTATTCTGTCGGTACGAGGTTCCAACTTCTCTTTAGGTATATCCTTCCTAATCATACCTCCTACATCTTCATTTTTGAGATTATCTAGTTTCTGTGATTCTATTTGAGCTTCTAGAATTTGCTTGGGGAGATTCAAACCAATAGTCATGACTAAGGCTTGAACCCGTAATGGCTTATTCTGTTCTTTACAGCTTAAGGAATCGGCCACTATGTTTTCTTTCCCTGGGTGGTAACATATTTCACAGTCGTAATCCCTGAGCAACTCTAACCAACGACGTTGCCTCATGTTCAACTCCTTTTGATAAAGAATGTGTTATAAACTCTTGTGATCTGTGAATACCATACACTTGGTTATGTACAAATAGTGTCTCTAAATTTTTAGAGCAAACACTACCGATCCAAGTTCCAAATCATGAGTAGTATAATTTTTCTCATGAATTTTCAATTGGCGTGATGAATAAGCAATTACTTTCTCCCTTTGCATTAATACAACACCCAATCCCTTATGCGAAGCATCACAATAGACCACAAAATCCTCGCTTCCTTCAGGTAGAGCCAGAATTGGCGCACTACACAACTTCTGCTTTATTAACTGGAAAGCGGCTTCCTCCTTGTCACCCCAATCAAACTTAACTCCTTTCTGAGTAAGCTTGGTCATCGACTTTACGATCTTCGAAAATCCTTCAATGAATCTTCGGTAATACCCAGCAAGACCAAAAAATTAACGAATCTCCGTTGGTGTCTTAGGAGATGCCCAATCTTTTATGGATTCGATCTTGGCGGGATCTACGTGAATTCCTTAACTATTAATCACGTGGCTGAGAAATTGTACTTTGGGAATCCAAAATTTACATTTAGAGAATTTAGCATACAACTCCTCTTTCTTAAGCAATTCCAGAATTGCCTTAAGATGTTCTTCATGTTCCTTCTTTTCTTGGAGTAGATGATGGATGTTGTCAATAAAATAATCAGAATTATCCAAATATGGCTTGCATCTAACGGTTCTTGAGTCCATAAATTACACTTGTGTGTTCGTCAAAACAAAAATTGGTAAACTTGAAATTCATTAATGACCATAATGAGTTCAGGACAGCGGTCATTCGGAATGTCTTCTTCACAAACTTGTAACTGAGATAGCCCGAACGTCAACTCAATCTTCGAGTAGACAATCGATCTTGAAGTTTGGGTCAATAAATCTTCAATCTTGGGAGGGATAAACGATTCTTCATCGTTTGACTTGTTCTGTTTTGGTAGTCAATGCTCATTCGAAATGATCAATCTTCTTCTTGACAAACAGATCGAGTCCCTAAGGGAGGAACTGGGCCTTATTAAAGCCTTTTTCGGATAGTTAATTTTTATAATCTCATCAGTTGGTCCGAAATTCTTTTTCATTTCCGGACGGGGCCAATCGATAAGGTGCCCGTGCTACAGGTGCAGCACCAGGTATCAAATCGATATGAAATTCCACTTATCGAGTTGGAGGAAGACCCGAAAAGTCCTCAGGAAAATCTTGAACGATCAGTACGTCCTCAAGTCGCTTCTTCTCTGACTTTTCTTCAGTCTCCTTTGTAGTAACATGTGCCAAAAAGACATGTATCCTTTTAGCATGTACTTTTGCGTTTTAGTGCACGAGATGATGTTCAAACGAGTCTCGTTTCCTAGGTTGCTTCCGTCACCATGAACAATCACCGTTTCATTTCCCCAGGGAATACGAACGATTTTCTCGACACAAACAATGACAGCTTGGTACTTTGTCAACCAATCCATACCAATTATGATGTCGCATACAAACCTAGTTTCTAATGGGCATTAGCTCGTTATTGAATGCGATGTGATTTAGGAAATTTAAAGTACAACCCCGAATGATAGCGTTTAACCCAATTCTTCTCCCGTTAGCTAGTTCAACATCATAATAATGATCTAAGGTAGATGGTGTGATATCAATTTGGGAGCTAAATGCAGTAGACACAAAGCTTCTATCGGCACCAGTATCAAATAAGACAGAAGCATAGCGGTTGTTTAGAAGGAACATACTCGTAACGACGTTTGAGTCTGGGTTTGTCCCTGCATGGCCTACTGCATATACTTTTGCTGGAGCATTGCCATTTCCACCTTGGTTACCATGGTTGTTGTTTTTCAGCTTTGGACAATCCCTCTTGAAATGTCCCTGGGCTCCACATTCAAGGCAAGTAGGTTTCTGACCTGTCCTGGTGCCCTTTTGGTTGTTAGCAGTGTTGGCATTTGCAGTACTCCTACAGTCACGAGCCAGATGGCCAACTATGTTGCACTTGTAGCATTTTGGAGCACACAGACCGTCATGGTGATAGTTGCATTTTGAGCACAGAGGTTTAGATCCTCCGTAAGGTTTCTTCTCACCAGACCCTGCAGCATAAGCTCTGCCAGTGTTCTGCCTCTTGTTCTGTTGTTTTTGTTGGTTATCATCTTGCTTTCTTTTGTTTTCATTCTATCGTTCAGTAAAAGTGCGGATTTTCTTGTCCATCTGCTCAGTTGCAAATTCAATTGCATCCTGCATGGTTTTTGGTTTAGATGCCATTACACTTACGTGAATCATGTCAGACAAACCACCGATATATTTCTCAATCTTGTTTAACTCTTCAGGAAACATCCTAGCACATATCAATGCTAGTTCCTGAAAACGTTGGTTATAGCTTACCACATTCGTACCTTTAACCTTCAGATTCCACATCTTAACCTCCAGCTTCTTAATCTCGCCCCTTGGGCAGTACTTGTCGGTCATCATCTTTTTCAGGTTTGTCCAAGTCATTGCATATGTAACATCGTGACCAACAGTCCTAACGTAGGAGTTCCACCATGTTAGAGCACTTTCAAGAAGAGTATAAGTGGCAAACTTGATTTGGTTTTCCACAGTGCAGTTGCTTATACGGAACACAGTTTCCATTCTTTCAAACCACTGAGTCAACTCAAAAACTCCTTTAGTACCCTTAAAATATAGGGGTTTACATTTCATGAAGTCTGGGTAAGTGCACTCATGAGAAAGAGGAGCTTGTCTCCTTACACCCATTCCTGAATCATGGCTGTCTTTGCCATTTTCGCTTTTGGTGGCCTCATGTTCTGCCAACACGTCAGCAACTCCTTAAGCAATTAATCTCTTAAGTTGCTCATTAGTCACAGAAGTAGTGGGGGTAGTTGTTGTGGCTGGTGTTGATCTGGTGGTTCTTTTTGGTGTCATTTTCTTCAAATCACAAGAAAATATAATACCCGTTAGATTTCATACAAATATAATAAAAACATACATATACACAATAAATAAAGTGAGATCACATCAACAACAGTAAGATATAGAACTGAAATGAAATTAACAATGGTGTAGCTAAATCGACATTCATTCATAATAAATTCGATTACAGACATGACATAATACATCCCTTCCATATATAATCTGGAAAACATACATGACTGATTCGGTTACAAAATGATCACTACCATTAGGTTACAAAATGAAAATAAAACCTAGAGCCTTACTAGCCGGGAGTTACCCCGTAATACTTAGTAGGCTATACAACATAGATACAACATAACCAGATCTAAGAACTATTACGGCCCTCCACCGGTACAATCAGGATGTGTTGATCCTTTATGCAAGGTGTCTGCTTACTCTGTAGTGCTACCATCTGTGTCTGTAATGTCCTCAGTAGAGTCAGTGCCTCTATGAGCTGTGTTTGTCTCCTGTGGTCTGCTGTCCATAAATCTCCAATCTTAGTCTGCTATGCTAAAACCGTAGTCCGTATGCTCTAACCTCAGAATGTGCCATATCACTGGCATCCATTGACTGTACCCAAGCCTCACGAGAAGCTTTGGCCTCAGCCTCCATAAGTCTAGCAGTGCGAGCATGGGCGCGTCTATCTCTGCGTAGTAAGTTAAGCTGACCGCTCATCAATGATCTATCATCATGTGCATCGTCTAGTCTCCCATAAATCTCTTCAGTATCCTGCCTAACAGTCATGACAAAATTGGTCATCCTCTGACCCAACTCTGCCACATCAGTCATTGGTATCTCCTCTGCAATCTGATCTGGATCCTCCTAAATATCGGTAATCTCGTAACCTATCTCCCTCTCTGGGTCACGTCTAATCTCGGCATCCAGAGTGCCAACAAAACCATAATATGCTCTAAAGCCTCTAGTAGGCCTGGCAGTAGGAGTAGATGAGCTCTCCCCAACCTTATATCTGGGATCGAGAGCAATGCACAACCTCTTCTGAGGCGATAATGTAACCTCGATAGCATCTGCTCTATAGTCAGTAGAGGGTAGAAGCAAAGGTGGTGATGATGTAGGTAATGGTATAGGTAAAAGTGGTGGTGTCCCTGATGGTGGTGTCTCTGATCGAGATGCTAAGATATAGGTGGATGGTGCAGCAGCTCTCATTATGGCCATAGATGCCCTGGTATGTGGAAGTACAATGGGTGGTGGTAGCGGTAGTGGATGGGAAGTAGATGGTGACTCGGCTCTCAACCGGATCATAGCAGCTCTATAGCCCAACGGATGAGTAGGACTAACAGGTAGTGGTGGAGGTGACATAGATAATGGTGATGATACTAGTAGTGGTGGGGATGGTATCTGTGGTAAGATTGATGAGTATGATGTACGTGTGATATGGTAGCGGAATAGATATGACAAGAAATCTGTCAACCTCTGTCGCAGACAGGAATGGAATAGGTGTCTGATCCCTGATAAACATCCTGGCAGTGGTACGACATGCGGGTGGTGGGACAGAGTCAGCCGGAGCTAGGTGCTCCTCCTCCTCCTATCCTCATCCTCCTCCTCCTCCTCGTCATCAGCATCCTCTCCGGAGGACTCCTCCTCCTCATCATCATCATCATCATCTCTGTCAGTGGGATAATCAGCTGGATCCTCCTCAGGATCCTTATCATCCTCCTCCAGATCCTCCCCGAGATCAGACTCAGTAATATAACTTGGTGAATCAGCAGTAGGTGAGACAGCAGCAGGCAGTGGCTGATCCTCAGCTGGAAGCACATCATCCTCAGGTGGCATAAACTATGGGTATACCAGCTCAAGAATAAAATATGGTGAAGGTGGTGCCTGCTCTGGCTCCTCATGGCCAGGCACGTAATCTAGTGATGGTGGGGCCTGAAGAGCGGTCTTCACATAAGCATAAGGGTCCTCTGGCATCATGGGCAGTCCATCGTATCCGTGTATAATGACTCCCGGAGATCCTATGTCTGACAAATCCTCTAACGGACTAGATACCTCCGTGTAAGTAACCGTGAAATCCTCTGAATATGACATGACAAAATCTAAAAATTAAAAGTAGCTTATATAAGTATTAATATAAGACACTTTTTGTAATATACATAGTATATTATAACATGTATATCAATCATGAATGCATCTAGTCTAACCAACTAATGCAACACTAGTGTATGTATGTCCCGTGAAAACCCCTTTGTATGAATGCAATGTTTGAAAACGGTTATAGTCCAGCAAAAACATTTGACCTGGTTCTTTATAACCTGGCTTGATACCAATCTTAACACCCCCAAATTGGGTTACAAGCGGAATATGGGTTGAGAGTATTCCTTCATATATGATAATAGCCGAGATAAATATAAGAACACCATATTAAAAAGTCGTTTAAAAAACTGATACATTTAAATTTAAAAACAAATTGTTTAATACAAAAGCCTCGAAGCTTTCAACGTGTGTCGTTGTTCAAATTACAAAGATTCTAGCCCATAAACAATGTTTCCCCCCAAAATGTAATGCAACTTAATCTATAAGGCATAATGACTTCCAAAATAACGACCACTCAATTATCCCCTTGCTTGTAAATTCATTTGGATCTCATTGATAAAACAATAGCTTTAAAAATGTCAACAATAATGTTGGAGAATCCATAGGTTTTGTAAAATGTATAAATGTAGGACTGGCAAAGACTTTTCTTATGATAGTGCAACAGATCAAACATCAAAGAATTAATTACGTTTCCCAAAGCTTATGACATCTGAAGCTCGACATGAAATGAATTAGCAATATAAATTGCCCACCCTAAGCTCATGACACTGAAGCTTGACATGTATGAATTGCAATATAAATTGCCTACATTGCCCGTGATAATGTTCAACCCAAAACATCCCAAATCCGACATGGTATACGTTCGTTTGTCCGGTGATAGCTAATCACCCGAACGGGGATATCAATCCCAAATAGATCTATTTATAACATTCGCGCTCACTCAGTAATTGACAGTTCATGATAATGGGCTCAGTGGGTTCTTGCTACTTAGGCAAACACATAATCATAATGTAAAAATGTCCACTTGTGTCCAATTGTAAAACAATGCATGTTTCTCACCCCAAAACTTATAAATTATTATAAATGTAAAACGTGGGGCTATGAACTCACCTTGCGTGAGTGAATCGATAATGTAAATCACAAACTAAAAATGCGTCACGAAAATGTCTGAATGCAACCTAATTAATTATAGGTCGTATGAGTACTATGTACTTTGAATAAATAATACCGTATATAATTCTATATAGCTACACCACCATCTATTTGTATTAGTGAAATAATATTTATAAAGTAAAAATGTATATAAATATCACTTTAGTAAAAACGGAGTAACTTTCTCGTTTTAAGTCCGTTTTGTACGTTCTTTACGTCCACGACTTCGTATTAAGAAGAGTTATAAAAATATTACATTTTTGTATTTTCAACCCTCTGATGAACAGTACTTTTTACTGTTCATGCTGTTTTATAACTTTATTTTTATAAACTTAATTATCGTAAACGTCATATCTTATTCGTTTTAACTTCGATTTTAGTGATTCTTTCGAGCACGTCTTCGTAATTAAAAGTTCTATAAAGTATTTTCCACAAAGTATCTGATGTGAACAGTAATTTTTATAAAATTATTTTTATAAAGTATTTTTATATATTTAATTATATAAACTTGCAAATAGCATAACTTTTTCGTTATAGCTTTATTTTTCGAGTTCTTTATATGCCTACGATCCTTGTAACATGTAGTATTTTATAAAAATATAAATAAATACATTATTTTTCAAAGTAAAACAGAACCTTTTGATCTTTTTGTTAAAAATGTGTTTAAACTTGTTTTTATAACTTTTTAGCTTAGATAATTTGCTACAAGTCCTTTACAACCCTTTATGTCTCAAGTCTCATATATGTTAGGTCCTTTAGTCCATTATTTGTACAAAAAACATATGTACAGAATCACAAGATCAACCTAAATCTACATAATTATTTGTTCATCAATCTTAATAAGTAATCTTTATACCATCAATTTATATTTACTTGTTTTTAAATTAATCACCATATTTTATTTTTTTTTTCATTGTATAATGTATATAATTTTCTTTATTACTTGATCATAACATCAATATAATCACATGTGAAAGTATTCAAACCATGAAACAAGAAATAAAAACTATTTTATAAATTATTATGTTTCTTAGATAGTGATTTATATTAATAACATCATATCACATAAAAACATAAATGTAAAAGTTTAGGGTTTTTAGATAACTTTAATATGAGTAGGATGATTGGAGAAACAAGATCTAAACCCTTAGTTCAAAGAAACATAAATCTTAAACCTTTCTTGCTTAACTTTGTAAATGCTAACCAAGCCTTCAAAAACACTTGGATATTTAGATATGATGTTAGAACACTTGTATACTTGCTAAGTAAAATTTATATGGATTGTTTAGGGTGTTTGTTTATTGCCGTGAGTTAGGGAGAGGATACAAGAGAGATATATGAGTTTTTCTAATGTAAATGTGAAGTGTGTGATACTTCTATCTAGTTAACTCCTTTATATACTATATAGACTAGTTAAGTATACTATTAGGAAAGTCTTAGGACAAGATGAGTAAAATATGGAAGTCTTGGTCAAAAACTAGACATGGTACTTAAGGTTTTAATGAGGCTTTTGTTGTACAAATTCAAGTTGATAAGTTGTGTGCTCTTGAGTATTGGGTATAATAATGGGTATTCGCGTAGAAAAGTTTTGGTTGTTTCGGGAATACCTAAACGTATTTTATCGCGAAACATAAACACTTTACGTAACAAATAAAAATAAAATGTCCAAAGTTAATAATTATCCTCTAAATAATTATCTAACACTTGCTTGATGTAAACATTTAATTGTTTGATGCCCGTTTACGTTGAATGATAATTTTTAGCTTACGCGATTTAACTTAACGATTAAAATTAAAATCAAACGCGTACGAGGCTAAAAATAAATAGTGAATTAAATGACATCGTAAAATGGCCTGAAAACACAGAGTGTTATATCATGTTAATGACATTTTTGCAGAGTGATCTGTCGACTAATTCCCATACATCTAATCGATCAAACTGGTAAAGTTCTTTCTACATCGCTTCAATCCATGTAGAATCAACCATGGCTTCTTTGATGTTCTTCGGTTCGGTTCGACTCATGGTGAGTGCGAACATACACATCTCGCCATTTGTTTCTAGCTGACGTCTTGTTCTAATTGATTGAGAAGGATTTCCAATGACTTGTTCTAACGGATGTTCTTTTGTCCAACGATGTTTTGAAGGATGTCGTTGATAGAATGTATGCATGTTTGACGAATCAACATGACGAGACGATGTCTCCCCTCATTCTTGTACCAGTGTACTAAAGATGTTGATAAATTCGTCTTCTTTAACTTGTACATTTTCTTTATTTAGTGTCTACTTGATTAATATTCTCAGTAACAGTGACAGTTGGTGCTTAAGTTGGTGCTTGACTTGTAGTTTTAGGTGTTGTTTGAATGTTCAATGGAGGTGTATCTGCAGTAATGGTTGTTGAAGTAGATGGAGTTGTGTGTTGTTGTTGACGTTTATCAGGAGCATCAGCAGCGTTTACAGCGGAAGACTTCGACACAACTTGGGTAGTTCTATTGAGTAATTCATCGAACATCAGACTGAATAGCAAATCCAGCTCATTTGACGTTGTTACTGTCTCATCTGCTTGAGGAACATTTTCTTGACTATGGGGATCGGGACTTAAACTGTCATGTTCAAGTGCCGTCATCAGACATTGTGGAACAGGGTCAGAACTGACGTGATCTGACGCCATGTGAGGAAATTCATCAAAGTTAACATGAATGGTTTCGACTATCACTTTTGTTCTCTTGTTATATACCCGATATGCTCTTGACTGAGTAGAATATCCTATAAAAATACATGCATCACCTTTTTCCTTCATTTTGACAAGATTTTCACCATCTCTGATAATGTAGCAAAGAGAGCTAAAAATGTAAAAGAACTTAATAGACAGTTTCCAGCCATTGATGATGTGGTAAGGTGTTTTCTCATGTCGAGGAATTATGAGTAAACGGTTTTGAGTACAACATGTTGTGGCAATTGCTTCAGCCCAGAAGAACAAAGGAACTTTAGCGGCGCTTAGCATTGTTCGAGCAGTCTCAACAAGAGTACGATTCTGTCTTTTGACAACGCCATTTTGTTCAGGTGTTCGAGCAATAGACGTTTGGTGTTCAATCCCTTCTTGACCAAAGTATGCATGAAGTTTATTCAAAAATCCAGTGCCTTTGTCAGTTTGTACGGTTCTTACTTGAGCATGAAGTCCTCTTTGGACAAGTCTGAGGGAGGAAATCAATGAGAACTTCATGTGTTTCGTCTTTGGAGCTTAAGAACTGAGTCCAAGTATATCTGGAGAAATCATTAACAATTACGAGAACATATTTCTTTCCATTAATACTTTCTACCCGCATAAGACCACATAATTCCATGTGTAAAAGTTGTAACCGTCTTTTGGAGATCGAGGTAGTCTTTGGGTAAAAAGACTTTTGTTTGGCTTTCCTTAACTCACTAGAAGAACAAAGATGATCTTTGACGTATTTTAACTTTGGAATACCAATCACAATATCATTCTTTGACAATAAGTTGATGGAATTGAAGTTCAAGTGAGAAAGACGACGATGCCATAACCAAGCTTGAGACGATGTAGCTTTAGCTATTAAGCAAATAGGATTGGGAGTGGATGTATCTTAAAGAGTGATGGAATAAAGATCTGTGCCATGAGAACCTATGAGTAGATCATTTCCTTTCAAATCACGGATGTAACATGTAGACTTCCAAAAAGCAACTTCAAAATCCGCATCACAAAATTGACCAACATAGAATAAATTGTGATTCAGCCCTTCGATGTAATAAACCCTTTTGATAGTGAAATTTCCCTGAACCAGATCTTCATAACCAAGAATCGCTGCAATTTGATCATTTCCAAACTTCACTTTACCCAAAAATTTCTCCATAA